>JAODAL010024112.1:0-61243 GCA_025379985.1 Phyllomedusa bahiana | reverse complement strand
TTTACACTCTGCCATGGGGTGATCAAGAAGGAGGGGGCCCCCACACTGTTCCTCATACAGCAAATATGCGGTTAGTGGCCACGCATCTAAAGTGTTTTCACGGGAGGGGAGTTTGCTCCATCCCGCTGTTGGCGCTGCCGTCGTATGATCACCACTTGCTGCCGCTGTATGTCTCTCTGGGGGAGCCTGGAGGGGGAGAAATGCTGTGGGAAGTCAGAGGGGGGTTAAACCCTTAAATTCCCCGCCGCGTTTTCCCGCAGCATGACTCTCCTCCCCCTCCTGCCCCCCGAGAGAGCGCATTGGATGTAAGATGCCCCCTATTTTCCCACCACTTTTGGGGGGGAAAAAAGTGTTTTTTGCCCAAAAAAATATGGAAATTTTTTTTTTGGGGGTTACTTTAAAAATTTCCAATTTTTTTTCAAGTTCCATTAGCAGATAACAGGGAGAGACACAATGAACAGCATGCAAGCCTACAGGCTTTTCCCCCCTCTGACACTTTTTCAAGGCTGCCGGGGAGACAGCATCATTAACTAAATGGGGTTGTCTCATACATACTAGTAGTTTCTATGTACGGGAAACCCTGAAAAGGTCTGTAGCTATAGCAACGGGAGGATGCATACATAAAAAAGGGGATATCTGGAATAGGTAGGACAGTTAAAGGATACATATTGCAAAGTGATTGTTTTTCAAATCTTTAAAAAAAAAAAACAATTCCCTTTTGAGAAACTACTTTTAAAACTCCCCAAGCGCCCCCATTTTAATGTCTAATTTCCATTAAAAAATTTTCACAAAAAAACATTAAAGATTTCAACCAAGTGAAAAATTTTTCAATAACTTTTGACCAAGGGCTTGTGCTTTAGTCATATATTATTTAGATTGTTTGTAATAATTTTATTTCCCCCCTTTGTCCCCAGGAGCACAACAAAGGGGAATATCCCCCCCAATCCAGCTATGACAGAAGGAAAAGAATCGATTCGGTTTTAAATAATTCAAGCATAATTGGTTTCCACCTACCCATATAAGCTCCCTAAAACAGTGAAAAAGACCCGCTTTTTCTTCGTCCCCTAGACTTTTTATTTTTATATTTATTTTGCATTCACTATTTCCCGGTTTTATTATTTTACAAGTGGGCCCCCGTGGAGGGGGACCCCAAGGTTTTTTTGGGCATCTCCTATTTCCCCCACTATGATCGCCTAATTTTCCTGGGGGCCCAGATTGGCTGGGGAGTCCAGACTGCATTCCAGTTCAACTAGCAAAGCTTCCCCCTGCGCTGATGCCGGACATTTTATGTTACACCAGAAGAGGACAGTACAAGGGTGCTCCTGGTGGCATAATGGGTTTCATGGCACTGCCGGCTGCGTACTCTCCATGGTGCAAACGTGGGAATGAGTTCTCCACACTTTCGTGCCGCGGTAATGTGTGATCTGTGTTGTTAATGTACCCCTGGGTCGGGGGGATGGGGCTTTTTGTATTCTTTTTTTTGGTGCACCCCCTGGCACATCGCCTGGTAAAAATTCGGAAATGGTTTTCACCAAAGATGTTTGGGGAATTTTTCTGGTTTATCGATTTTGCCTTTGGTTCAAAGATTGGTTTCTTGGACTTATTTTTTTTTTTGAAGCAAAAGTAATAAGCAGCAGCAAAACATAGAATAGAAGCTGGAAGTTGGGCGGGGTTCTTGCAAAATTTCCCTGCTCCTGCCGGGGTAATGGGTTTTTTTTAAATTGCCCCCATGGGAGTGTGTTTTAAGCGAAATAATCAATTTTTATTTGGTTGTATTGAACTGAAAAAAATCCCAGAGGTTTCGAATACAATCATGGGAGTTACTCGTTCAAACTTTTTACAAAGATTACAGATTGTGTTACCGGTCTGTTAATCCGCACAGGGGGCTCTTATTGGAGGGGTCCCATTTAGAAAACCCTTTTTTATATACATTAACAAGTCCCAAATATTTGCAATCAGGCTTCTCTGATATCTCGCTTTTTCGAAAAAGGGGAGGTTCATAGGGATTTTCTTCTAAGCACCTATTCGGGCTGCATTATATCGAATCCTTTTTTGATTAATAAAGTGTAAGCTTAAATTTCCCCCAAGGACCTGCGGCTTCATCATACCCGTCACCTACGTGTTCTACCTGTGTTTCAGCCCGCATTTTAGGTTTCCTTTTCCCCTCCATACCTTCTGTACCTTTTTCTCTCTGACAAATAGGGTTTTCCCCGTATTTTCTACCCTTTATAATACTATTTTTTCCCCATTTTTCATTCATGTTCATGCATGATTAGGCTGACATTTTAAACCGAACCCTCGGTCAATATTGTCACATTACTGGATTTTCAACATACAAGAAAGGAATAACTTGCCTGTGTTGTAATACTGTTATCTACGATCTCTGGACTAACAATGATTATCTATTAAAGAGTAGAAAAGGAAAAAACTTGGCTGTGTAGTATCGTGATATTTACTACTTCTAGTTATTATATATGAATTCATCTATAAAAGAGTCAATTCTGCTCACTTCAAGCGTGTTGTGAAATTTCTGAACTTGGTGAACAAGGAAACTGACAATAACCCTTTTCACGCAGCACGCGTTATACTTCCAGATGTCGTGGATATTTCGGCTTAAATATTTTAAATTCATCCTATAGGGGGAGGTAAGGAAAGGAACGCTTCAATCTTAATATGAGACTTTTCCCATAACCCTAATACCAGTGACTCCTAGCAATGCAGAACCCTTTTAAATTTGTTTGAGGGATTGTCGCTTAACTATATATATTGCCTCTAAGGGGCCCATAGGTCTATCGGCCCGTTCAGGCCCAAGTGCTCTTGCCTTTTGTAGGAATATTTTCCGCTATCTACCTTTATCGTGTAGTTCCTAATATTGGACAGAGTAACTGCGAAGGCTCATGTCAGTGAAAGCATGTGAAAAAAAATAAAAAAAAAAACACCTATTAGGTCGTTCTTACTTCTGGAATAAGACACAGCTTCCATCATAATAAATGAGTGTATATCTAGTCTGAGGAAATCCAGAGGAAAAAATCACAGTTTATTTTTTTACAGTTTATACCACTCCACACAAACTTGAGCTATCTGGCTCTAATGGAAGCACATATATCTGGGCAATATATCATGTATGGCTAAAGAGATAATAAGTATTAAAAAAAAAGATATACCTAGCAAAGAACATTTACTTCAGGTGCACGAATACGTTACTAAGGACCAATGAGTCATGAGAATGATGCTGGTTTGCCATGAGTCAGTTTTATTTTCTTTCTGCAGTAGACTGTTGGGCTTCATCTTGACATTTTTTTCTCACTTGCCAAGAGCCTCTGGACATCTGAGTAAAACCTGAAATTTTCCAGGTTGATATAGTGGAATATCATAATTCTGGAGCATGGTACTAAAGTTATTGAGGTGTTATTCCATGTAGCAAATCATAAAACCATATGAGAGCTATTGACACTTTCTGCTTACATCCAGAAGATTTTTTGGGACAAAGGGGGATCACAACTAAAGTTCTTAAATCCTTCTATTATAGTTCCATTGACATGATGAGGATGAGAAATAAATATAAGAGAGAAAAGATAAAATAAATAAAATAATAAAGTCTTTAATTCCAATAGGGAAGGTTCACTTTGGTCCAGAAGAAATCTCCCCAATATATGAATTCTAAAATGTTTTAATTGAGAGTAACAATTCTTATATTTTATTTTTTCCTATGAACATGCCTCAGATTGTCCTTCAGTCCTATAAGGCTCAGACAACAAAACAGGGTGTCTTGAGGACTGTTCAGCACTTAATGTATTCAATTGCTGTGAAGGGGTGTTTGGTATCAGATAGTTCCTCATGTACCATAATGTCTGGTCCGCCACTGGTCTAATATATGTCTCGATTCACAGAGAAGTCTTCAAGTGAAGATAGTAAAACAAATATTTCCACAATTCTATTGGACTTACACTTACTCTAGGTTGTACTCACTATACTATCTCTAGAATATGTTGTGATTCTAGATATAATACAGATTGCAAGACAATATCCATACTCAAAGCTGTGTCATCACATCAGCGCTTTCTCAGCGTTCTTCAGCACCACAGATTTCAAGTCCACCCCTTTCCACGGAGGTTTTTGCTAATTGTCAAGAGCAAAGGATGATAGAGTAAAATAATACAAATTGATTGAATTATATGTATAATTCTGTTGTAACCTGTTTTCACACTCAGGTCCTGTAAAGCTGGGACATTCTTGGGGTACCTAAACAGGTTTTTTGTTTTTGATGCAAATTATGTTACCCTCGTTGGGTCCCACCTGAACGAGGGGGGGAAATATCACCTATTTTTAAAACATATTTGTACCTGTCAGGATTGAGAAACCCTTGATATATCACATTGAATTTAGATGAGGTGGTCTCCTCCTAAGGACTAGTCCCTCCTCAATGGTCAAGAAAAGGCTATTCGCTTAGTCTATATTTAACATTTTTATTATAATATAGGGCTATTGTTCCAATAGGGACCATCGGCCACCTTATGCAACTCAGTAAGAAAGGTATGAGGGACCCAGTTATGGTTGTAGGCTGCTACAAGGTTAGGAAAACTAAGTGCATTTTTTATAAAATTCAATAAGTGCATAAGGGGCTTCTTGTACGGTAATCATTTCCTGAATCTGATGAATATAGTCTTGAATCAAGGAAGTTAAATTCGCAGTTTTGAAGTAAGGTTTAGGGTGTTGACCTAGGGTTTCATTAGCTCATCTCCGCTCTCTAGGACTCTAGTATGAGAAGTGAGGTGCCAGGAGTATAGAAGTGTGATCCCTGGGATAGATAAGATCTGTCTTTGATAGTCTCGTAATTTGCTGGAAGCGGTTACCAAATTCAGGGGTCACTGTATGTCTTGGCCCCCCATATTTATTTAAATATCTCAGGGAGAATATAAAGAATAAATCAGGCTGTATAATGTGGGCTTAACTAAATCAGCCATGTTGCTACCTCCTCCAAATTATATATGGGCTGTATTCAGCAGTAGGTTAAGGGAAAAAAAAAAGTACTGTCCACACAGTGTTGTTTGGAAAGCAATTTCTGTTTAAACAGGCGAAGTACATGAAATTTTATACTAACTTGTGGCAATAAGCATTTGTTCATAGGCTATGTGTTAGCTGTCTGTGGTTAATTTTGACATTTGATGGGTCTCAGAGTTAGTTTAAGAAGTAAAGTACAAGTTCTTTATATGGTAATATGATTACATTTTGGCATGTTTGATATATGTTAAACCGTACCAAAGCTCCGTTTGAATGTGTTTAGAAAAAATGTCCGAGTTTGTTTTCACGTGTCCCGGGATTGCAGGGTGTACGCCAAACAACGAATGTCCAAATGATGTCTTGAGTCATATTAGTCTGCTTTGCTTAAGCAATTTCTTATTATCCTTAGTGAATCCATATTAAATGTCTTCAGTATCATTCAAGACTGGTATTTTCCTGAAGGTAATTTTCTTGCAGAAGCTGTGCATTTCGAGCCTATAATATCTGATTTTAATTGGTCAAGGAAATAGGCATAGTGAATAAATTCATGCAGATACTATATAGACAGTTTCTATATGTTAAGCAATGGATATAAAAAGTACAAACAGAGTTCTAATTTTTCAATCAATTCCCACACCTGACAGTCCCCCTAAAAACATTAAACTGTTTCTGTTTCCTTTTTAAACTTAGCTAGGTTGAATAAGGGCTCACCATGTTTAGATGGGTACCTAGACAGGTGGACGCGGGTAATAAACCCGCTGCATCACTGCCAGGCTTGCTCCAAAGGGGGCGTAAAAATAAAGCGATCGCCGGTCTCTTCTAAAATTGCCTCTGATGGTGAGGATGACGGGGGTTGACCACATGACCGCCAGGTTGCTTACCTTAGAGCAGTCCCTAGCAGTGACAGTTTGGGGGATTGCTGGCAATATTTTTAGGGAAACCTTTGGAAAAATTTTGGTGAACAATGTTTTTTTTTTCTGGAAAAAATAAGGGATTAAGACTGATAGAAATTCTAGGGTCTGGAAGCCAAGAAAGGTCACTCCTAGAGGAGCCTTCACACTTTATTTTCTCACAATCCCCCCTTGTGAGTGTCTTTTAAGATATTGTCCAATGCTAGGCTATTTTGGTAGGCCATGATTGATATGGGTTCTAATCGCTCAACTATGTTTCGCAGGATATCTCAGGTGTGGTTTACAAATCTCTGTAGGTTATGATGGATACTATTTATCCAATCTACACCTTTGTTTATCTTTATTTGTGGTATTATTGGTTCGAGTCTTGGTTTATTCTGATCCCTAGCTTTGAATTCACCAGCCAATCCCCTGGGTCGTTCCCCTTGTATTTTCACACACACCCAAACAACACAAATGTAATAAAGGATAAAGGAGTGATTCATGATGATTTCTCGGCTCCAGGAGCTTTCTTGCAGTGTGAGGCATGCACCCAAGTAGGTCTTCCTTCTAGTTTCACTGAGGTTGGGGACACCAGAAGAACTTGGTATGGTCCTTCAAATCTAGGTTCCAGAGAATCTCTGACATGTTTCTTTACCCACACAAAATCACCAGGTTGTAGTTTGTGGGTGCTCTGATCTGAGTCAGGATCTGGAATAGAGGAAAACAATGCAGCATGGGTTAGTTTCAATTCATTACACAGACTTATGACATATTTTACAAGGTTATCATTCCCTGCACTCAACTGTTGTGGATAGTATTGTCCTAACCTAGGCAGGCCTAAGAATAATATCTCATAAGGTGTGAGACCAGTGGGCTGCCTAGGGGTGTTTCTGACAGAGTACAGGGCGATGGGTAGGATCTCTGGCCATGGAAGTGATGTTTCCTTACTGGCTTTGAGAATTTTGTTTTTAAGTGTGGCATTCATCCTCTCGACCTTCCCCGAGCTCTGGGGATGGTATGGAGTGTGCAGTCCAAGGTCAGCTCCTACTAGCTTCCAAATGTCTCTGGTTACTTCTGCTGTGAATCCCGGTCCTTGATCAGACTCTATAACTTCTGGGATTCCGAACCTGCACACTAATTCAGTCAGCAGCTTTTTTACAGTGGTTTTTGCAGTCATATTAGGGACTGGGTAGGCCTCCGGCCACCCGGAGAACATATCCACCACCACTAGGACATATTTGTATTTTCCACTCTTGGGCAACTCGATGTGGTCAATCCGGATCCGTTGGAAGGGGTACAATGGTTTGTAGTGTTTTTTAACTTTATTTTTAACAGGTCTCACCATGCAGTATATGTGACAATATAGTTTTACTCTGTGGGTCGATACGATTACGGCAATATCCAATTTATACAGTTTTTTTTATAGCGCTTTAAAAAAAAGTGTTTTTAATGTATTATATATGCATCGCTATCTTCTGATAGCCATAATTTTTTTCATTTTTCCGTATACAGAGCTATGTAAGGACCTTTTTCTTTTTTTGCAGGATGAACTGACATTTTAAGTGGCACCACTTTAGATCACTGATACAATGGAGATCAGTACACAGCATTGCTCCTGTATAGTGGTCTCCATAGTGACTGTCAGTCACCATGCCCAGCAATGCATTGTAGGCATGGTGATGTCAGACATCCCGGAAGTGTTTATTACAACACTCCCGGGCTGTCAGGTACCGACAAAGCAGTGTTGCTGGCGCCGCTGCTGCACTGATTACAGACAGGAGAAGCTCACTCCTCCTGTCTGTGCCACTTCGGCTGTGAGTGATACAGCATGAGGCCAGTGGTAATATACCACTGATCCCATATCACGATCAAGCAGGGCTCGCTTGTGAGCCTGCACGATGTGCAGGACGTACCCATACGTCCATTTGTGGGAACGCACTTCCCGCTAAGTCGTATGGTTATGTCCAATGTCGGGAAGGGGTTAATACTTAGTCCCCCTAGGGTACTTGACTACTAGGGGTCATAATGCCTTGTCCTATATAGAGCAGTACTATTGTATTGCTCTACATAATTTTTCATTCATTCATTACCTTTTACACTCTGCCATAGGTGATCAGACGAAGGAGCGGCGCGCAGCACTGTTCCTCATACAGCTAGACTATGCGGTTGAGATGGCCACAGCATCTAAAGTGTTTTCAGCAGGGACGGAGCTGCTCCATCCCCGCTGTTAGCAGCGACTGCCGTCTGTACTGATCAGCCACTTGCTGCCGCTGTATAGTGCTCTCTCGGGCAGGAGCCTGGAGAGGAGCAATGCTGTGGGAAGTCAGCAGTGGGGTTTAACCCCTTAAATGCCGCCAGCAGCTTCCCGCAGCATGACTCCTCCTCACCCTCCTGCCAGCCCGAGAGAGCGCATTCGGACTGTAAGATGCACCCTCATTTTCCCACCACATTTGGGGGGAAAAAAGTGTTTCTTATAGTCCAAAAAATATGTTAAATCTTTTTTTGGGGCTTACTTTAGAAATCCAATTTTTTTCAAGTTCCATTAGCAGATAACATGGGAGATGACACAATGATACAGCAGTGCACAGCCTACAGGCATTTCACCCTCTCTGACACTTTTTCAAGGCTGCCTGGGAGACAGCATCAGTTAACTTAAAGGGGTTGTCTCACTACATACTAGTAGATTCTACTGGCTACAGGAGAGACTGAATAGGTCTGTAGCTATAGCAACCTGTGGAGCTGATGCATCACATACAAAAGGGGATATCTAAGGAATGGGGTGGGAAACCTGTTAAAGGATAAAATATTGCAAAGTGATTGTTTTTCAAGATCTTTAACAAAAAAAGCAATCCTTGTGAGAAAAACTATTTTAAATCCCCCCAAAGTGCCAAAACCTTTTTTAAAATGTCAAAATTTTTCCTTTTAAAAATTTGTAAAAAAAAATTACATTAAAGTTTTAAAAAAACCAAAAGATGAAAAATTTTTTAAAATTAAATTTTGCCTAATGGCCCTTTGGGTGCTTCGGGTATAGTTTTCATTTGGGATTTTGCTTGTAATAATTTCTTAGTCCCCTTCGTCCTCAGGTAGCACACAATTGGTTAATATCCTCCTCAATCCAGTTTATGAAAAAGGGAAAAAGAATTGGGAGTATCGGGTTTCCCCAAAAATTTTCAAGCACAAATTGGTTCCCCCTTTCACCCATAAAAGACTTATTATTTTTAATTATTTTGCTTTTCACTTTTTCCGGGGTTTTTTTTTTTTTATACAGGGCTCCGGGTGGAGGAGCCCCCAAGAGTTTTTTGGGTGCATCTCCTCCTTCCCCCCATTTTTTAAATCTCCCTTTAATTGGCCGGGGAAACCCCGGGTTTTTCCTGGGGATGTCTCAGCCTGCTTTTCCGGGTTTAAAACTCAGAAAGGGCCCTTTCCCCGCGCTGATACCCGGGAAAAAAATTTAGCTCAAACCCCAGGAGGGGGGACAGTATCAAGGGGGGCTGCCTCGGATGGCTTTAAAATGGCGTTTCTTTTGGGGCACTCCCGGCCTGGTCCCTCTCCATGGTGCAAACGTAGGAAAATGATTTTCTCTCACACTTTCAGCCCCGCGGGTTTGCATGTGCTGATCTGTGTTTTTAAAATGTACCCGGGGTTTCGGGACTGGCTGCTTTTTGTATTCTTTTTTTTCTGTGCACGGGCCCCTGCTGCAACTCCCCATGGTTAAAAAGTCGGGGAAATGAGTTTTCATCCCTTCAGATGTTTTCCTGGTAAGTTTCTGGTTTAGGGTGATTTTGCTCTTTTGGTTCGGAAGATTGGTTTCTGCAGATTATTTTATTTTCTAAAGTTATAGCTAAAAAAGAAAGCAGAAAAACCTTTTGAGAATAGAAGCGGGGAAGTTAGGGGCAGGTTCGTGCTAAATTCCTGGCCCTCCCTGGTAACGGGGTTTTTTAAAAAACCTGCCTCATGGGGGAAGTGTGTTTTAAGCAAAAAACTAATCAATTTTTTTAAAATTTGGTTGTATTGAAACTGAAAAAAATCTCCCAGAGGTTTCAGAAAAAAATCAGGGGGAGATTATCTGTCTCAAACTTTTAAAAGTTTTCAAAATTGTGTTCCCGGGCCCTCTTTTTTAATCCACACAGGTGCTTTTTGGAGGGGTCTCCATTTAAAAAACCTCTTTTTTTATCATTAATCAAGTCCCAAATTGTTGCTCGTGCTTGTTTATGATTTTCTCAGCTTTTAGCTAAAAAAAGAGCGGGGTTCTTAGGGATTTTTCTTCTAAGCATATTTGGGCTGATTATTCGACATCGGTTAATGTTTAAAAAAGGGTTGTAATGTTTAAAATTTCCCTAAGGCCCTGCGGCATTCCCCACCGGGTCTCCCAACGGTTTTTCCCTGTGTTTCTGGGCCCGCATTAAGGTTCCATCCCTTCCGCTCCATCCCTTTCTTTTCCTTTACTTCGGGAAAATTTTGGGTTTTTCCGTATTTACTACAAAAATTAAAATACTATCTATTTTCCCTATTTTATCATTCACCTGTAACATGCAGGGTTTAAAAGGGGACTTTTAAGCCAAAAGTCTCGTAAATTTTTTTGTCACATTACGGGGATTTTCAAATACAAGAAAGGAAAACTTGTTTTGTTGGATTTTTTATTACTAAACTCCTGGGCTAAAATGAATTCTCTATAAAAAAGTTTTGAAAGGAAAAAAAAATGCTGTGTTGTATGTGATATTTACTTTCTTCTTGTATTATAATGAATTCTCTATAAAGAGTCATTCTGCATCAATTCCAAGCGTGTTGTGAAATTTCTGAACTTGGTGAACAAGGGACTGCAATACCCCTTTCACGCGCACGTTTACTTCCAGAGTGCTGGATATATCTCTTAAATTTTAAATTCCCCTAAGGGGCAGGAACGCTTCAATCTTACTATCAGACTTTCCCATAAAACCAAACAGGGGTCCTAGCCCCTGGGAGAACCCCTTTTAAAAATTTTTTTAAGGGATTGGGCTTAAAATATATTATTGCCCCAAAGGGGGCCCCTAGGGGTACATTCCAAATCTCCCCCTTTTTGGCGGGGGGGTCCCGTTTTTGGGGTCCCCTTTCCCCCCCTCCGGGGGGGGTTTTGGGATTCCCTCCCCCCCGCCTGCAGGCGGCGGGGGGTCCTTTAAAAAATTTTCTGCGGCGCAAGAGTAGCGCTAGTGGTACTCTTGCGCCGCCGGACCGCTCCTACAGGGGGTGAACCCGGGCCCCTGGCCCGCTTCACCCCCCGGAAATTCGCTGTGCAGGGAGGAAGGGAAAGGGGGGATCGCTCCTTCCTCCTCCTCCCCCTGTATGTACGGCGCCCGGGTGGGGGGCAACCCCACATACAGGTCAGGGCGAGGGGGGGAAATGACGCGGGCTGCAGGGGAGTGAGGGGCCGGGGTGCTCTTTTATTCCCCCTGCGCCCCTGAAGAGGGTCGGGCAGGAACTGGCCGCGCTGCGGGCCTGGTAAGGTAAGTGGAAATTTTTTTTTTTTTTTTATTTTTATTAGCCCTTTTGGGGGCTTAAACCCGGCAACAATGGGGGCAAACAACCCTTGGCCAAAAAATGGGGGGACTACCTTTGGCAACAAAGGGGCACTACCTGGCAACAAAGGGGGCATCACCTGGCAACAATGGGGGCACTACCTGGCAACAATGGGGGCACTACCTGGCAACAAAGGGGGCACTACCTGGCAACAGAGGGGACATCTACTTGGCAACAGAGGGGACATCTACTTGGCAACAGAGGGGGCATCTACCTGGCTAACAGATGGGGGCACTTCCTGGCTAACAGATGGGGGCACTACCTGGCTAACAGATGGGGCACTACCTGGCTAACAGATGGGGGCACTACCTGGCTAACAGATGGGGGCACTACCTGGCAACAGAGGGGACATCTACCTGGCAACAGAGGGGACATCTACCTGGCAAACAATGGGGGCACTATCTGGCAAACAATGGGGGCACTACCTGGCAACCAAAGGGGGCACTACCTCGCAACCAAGGGGGGCACTACCTGGCACAAGTGGGGCACTACCTGGCAAACAATGGGGCACTACCTGGCAAACAATGGGGGCACTACCTGGCTAACAATGTGGGCACCTACCTGGCTAACAATGGGGTCAACTAACTGGCTAACAAAGGGGTGCACCACCTGGCTAACAAAGGGGGACGCCTACCTGGCTAACAAAGGGGGGCATCTACCTGGCTACAAATTTGGCTCTACCCTGGCTACAGAGGGGGCATCTACTTGGCTACAAGGGGCATCTACCGGCCTGTAAGGGGCACTACCTGGTTATGGGGGGCTACTACCTGGCTATAAGGGCATCTACCTGGCTTTCTTCCAAAGCCGTTATGCAGTTAGGTGGAGTGGGTGTGGCTTTTTTGAAGGGCGTGGCATACCGACAAGATGGGCGTGTCCATGCAAATTTTTGCCGCGGCGCGCTACGCGCGCCGCCCACTGGACTCTCCTGCTTTTTCATTTTCAAAAGTTGGCAACTATGCCCATAGGTCTATCGGCCCGTTCAGGCACAAGTGCTCTTGCCTTTTGTAGGAATATTTTCCGCTATCTACCTTTATCGTGTAGTTCCCTAATATTGACAGTGTAACTGGAAGGCTCATGTCAGTGAAAGCATGTGAAAAAAAAAAAAAAAAAACCCCCTCTTAGGCTAGTTTACTTCAAAATTTACAGCCACAGTTCCATCATTAATGGTGTATTCTAGCTGAGGAAATCCAGAGGAAAAATCACAGTTTTTTTTTTTTCAAGTCTTAAAACCCCAAAAAAAAGTTAGTCTGGTTCCGGGGAAGAAATACTGGAAATATAATATGGTTTAAAATAATAAGTATTAAAAAAAAAAATATACTAGCAAAAACTTTTTTCAGGTGCGACTGTTAAAAAGGCCAAAAAGAAGGGAAAATGTGGGATTGCATGAGTCAGTTTTTTTCTTTCTGCAGTACCCTTTTTTTGGGGTTTTCATTGCCAATTTTTCCTATTCAGGCCTAATTTGGAATTTTTTCCATTGGAAATGGGTTATTTTGGGAGGGGGTATTTTGGGTTTTTAAAGGGGGGGGGAAAAACATAAAAACCTATGAGGCTTTTGCACTGTTCTTCACCCCAGAAGATTTTAGGGCAAAGGGGGATCACAACTAAAGCTTCTAAAATCCCTTCATAATGTTCCATAAATGAAGGGGGAAGAAAAATTTAAAAAAGAGGAAAAGATAAAATAAAAAAAAATAAAAGTCTTTAATTCCAAAAGGAAGGTCATCTGGCCAAAAAAATCCCCAATTATGGATTCTAAACTGTTTAAATTTGAGAAGAAACCAAATTCTTATATTTTTTTTTTCTTAAAAAGCCACAGAGCCCCTTTCAGTCAAAAGGTCAGCAAAAACCGGGTGTTTGGGGAGGGTTCACCCTCAGTTTTCAATTGTGTTAAAGGGGGATTTTTGGGTATCAGATGTTCCTCATGTACAAAGGTCTGGTCCGCCACTGTTAATTTGTTTCCCCAATTAACAGAAAATTTCCAAAGTGGAATAGTAATAACAATTTTTTCCACCTTCAAAAAGTTTTCCTTACCTTAGGTCTTCACTTACTTCCTAGAATTGTTGTGATTCTACATAAATCAGTTGAGACAATTTCCCTACCAAAAGCTTGTGTCTCACATAAAGCGCTTTAGCTTCTTCGCACCAAGTTTTCAAATCCACCCTTTCCCGGGTTTTGCAAATTGTAAAGAAAACGAAGGAGGGAAAAAAAAAAACTTTTTTGAATTCTATGTTTTTTTGTAACCAGTTTTTCCATCGGTCCTTTAGCAGGCTTTCTTGGGGTACTAAAAAAAGTTATTCTTTTTTTAGATGCAATTATTTTCCCTGTCGGTCCCACCAAAATTTGAGGAAATATCACCTTTTTTAAAAATAATTTGCCTGTCAAGATTGAAAAACCCCTTGCTATCTCCACTTTGAATTTAGATGAGTGGTCTCCCCCAAAGACTCTCCCCTTCCAAAGGGTCAAAAGCTTTCGCTTAGTTCTTTTTTTAAACTTTTTTTTACTAATTTGGGCTATTTTCCCAATAGCCATCGGGCCCCTTAGCAACTTACGAAGGTATGAGCCCTCAGTTTAGGTGAAAGGCTGCTAAAAGGTGAGGAATAAGGTGGTTTTTATAAAAACTTCCTAGGCATAAGGGGCTTCTTTTCGGAAATTTCCTGAATCTGATGTATAGTCTGAATAAAGGGGTTTTCCTTCAGTTTTAATAATTTTTAGGGTGGTTGACCTAGTTTTCTGCTCTTTCTAGACCTCTGAAGTGGTGCTGGAGTAAAAGTGTGCTCCCTGGCTGATAAACAGTCTTTGCATAGTTCTTCATTAGCGGGAAAGGGGTTTTCTTTTGGGGGCTTATTTTGGGCCCCTCTTTTTTAAAAATCTCAGGGTATTAAAAATAACTCAGGGCTGTAAGGGGTTATAAATCCACCCAAAGTTTCTCCCTCTCCTTTTTTTAAAAAAATTTGGTGATCAGCGTAGTTCAGGGAAGTACGTCCCCCATTTTGCTGAAAGAAATTTGTTTAAATCGGGGGATGTACTGACTTTTTATCATTTTGTGCATGATTTGTAAAAGCAGGTTAGCTGATCATTGGAAATTGCTTTTGTGGGACGATTTATAAGAAGTCAAGTAAAGTTCTTTTTTATGGTAATAATACATTTTCATGTTTGCATAATTTTAAAACCTCCAAGCCGTTTGAAACTGTTTGAAATGTCGAGTTGTTTATGCCCCGGGGGCTGGGTGTCGCAACAAATGCCAAATGATTTCTGGTATATTAGTCTGCTTTGTTTAAGCTTCTTCTTTTTAAAACCTTAGTAATCCATTTTAAATGTCTTCAGTATTTTTCAAGACTGGTATTCCTAAAGGGTAATTTTTTTGCAGGCTGTGCATTTGGGCCTTTTAAAATATTGTTTTAAATCTGGTCAAGGGAAATAGGTAAGAGAATAATTCATGCGTAGTATATAGACGTTTTATTGTAGAAAAGGGATATAAAAAGTACAAAAAAAGGTTCTAATGTTTTCAATCAATTCCCAACCCCTGACACCCCCCCCCTAAAACATTAAACTCTGTTTTTTTTTCCCTTTTAAAAAATTAAAGCTAGGTTTATAGTCTCACCCATGTTTAGATGGTTCGACAGGTGGGGGGTAAAAACCCCGCTGCACATCCCAGGTTTGCTCCAAGGGGGGTAACTAACATCCCCGGTTCTTCTACTTCTCTGATGGTGGGAGGGGGGTTGACCACATGCCCCGCCAGGTGCTCCTTAAGCAGTCCCTGCAGTGACAGTTTGTGGATTTGGGAAAATCCATTTTGGGGAAACCGGAAAATTTGGTGAACTTTTTTTTTTTATGGAAAAAAAAGGGGATAAAGACTGATTAAAAAATTTCTGGGGTCGGGAAGCCAAAAAAGGTAACCCCTAGGGGACCCTTCCCTTTTTTTTTCTAAAAACCCCCTTGTGATGTTTTTTAAGTTTTGCCCAAATGTGGGCAAATTTGGTGGGCCCATGTTGATATGGGTTCAAAATCCTAATATGTTTGCAGGATATCTCGGGTGGGTTTAAAAATTCTGTAGGTTTTGTGGTATATTTACCCAAATCTACCCCTTTTTTTTCTTTATTTGGGGTATTTTTGGGTTCGGTTTGGTTATTCTGCCCCTAGTTTTAAATTTCACCCCAACCCCCTGGGTCTTTCCCCCTTGTATTTTCACAAACCCAAACCAAAAGAAAAAAAGGGAAAAAGGGAGTATTATGTGATTTCTCGGCCCCGGAGCTTTTTGCGTGTGGGCGCACCAAGTTGGTCTTCCTTAAAATTTTCATGGGTTGGGGACCCCAGAAAACAGGTAGGTCCTCAAATCTGGTTCCGAGAATCTCGACATGTTTCTTTACCCACAAAAAATCACCAGGTTGTAATTTGTGGGGCCTGATTAGTCAGGATTGAATGAGGAAAACAAAGCAGCAGGGGTTGTTTAAATTCATTACACGACTTATGCTATTTTACAAGGTTACTTTCCCTGCACTAAACTGTTGTGGATAGATTGAAAACCCTAGGCGGGCCCAAGAAAAATATCTCAAAAGGGTGTGAGCCCAGGGGCTGCCTGGGGTTTTTGACAGAGTACGGGGGGATGGGTGGATCTCTGGCCATGGAAGTGATGTTTCCTTGCTGTTTTGAGTTTTTGTTTTAAGTGGGATTCACCCTCTCGATCTTCCCCGAGCTCGGGGGTGGTTGGTGTGCGTCCAAGGTCAGCTCCTATGCTTAAAAGTTTTGGGGGGTTATTTTGCTGTAAAAACCCGGTCCTTGATCAACTCTATAACTTCTGGATTCCAACCGCACACTAATTCAGTCAGCAGCTTTTTTACATATTTTTCCCAGTATTTTAGGGACGGGTAGGCCCGGGCACCGGAGAACTTTTCCCCCCCACTAAACATATTTGTATTTTCCATTTGGGGGCAATCTTGGTCAATGGACCCCGTTGGAAGGGGCAATGGTTTGGCAGATGCTTTTGTGGCTTTGTACCATCCTCGGGTTAAAGCTGCATATTTCACAACTCTTGGAAAAATTTTTTGCTGTGGTCAAAATTCCCGGTCCCCAATATATCTTTTTTTGGGAAAGAAATCTTTTGGGTTTGTTCCTCGTGTGTGTGCCAGAGCCCATTGGTTACAGCTGGATAAAATCCCCTTATTGACAAAGTTTTCTTCTTTCCCCCAGAATCCATCCTGCAATCCAGCCCCCTTTTCCTTTCCCAACCCTCCTTCCCCTTTGGGCTTATTTGGGTTTAAAATTTTGTTCAGCAGGCGCACCTGGGTTCGTATATTTTTTCCCCTTGTTTTCTGTTCTTCCCTTTTTTTTTTTCCTTTCCTTTTTCATTCTTTTAGTTTCCCTCTCCTTCTCTTTTTTTTTATCTTTTCTTTTCTTCTAGCTTCTTTTTCTCTGTTTTTGTGAGTAAATAACCCACTCCTGCTTTCTCCGAATTATGGGAGGAGGGCTGCGCCTTTGGGCTGATCAGCGTTGTAATTTTCCCCTGGCCCCCTCTGCCCCATTTTTCCATGAGCTTTGGTTTTAAGGACGCCATTTGGGGCCCCGGCGCGGGAGAGATCATAAGGTTGAACAGTCTTTTGGTTCTTGTTTGGGCATTCCCATAGCTTCGGACATTGCGGGCCACTTCGGCCGAAGCCGGGGGCCACTCCATACAGTGGCTGATGGGTGTATATGTTCACAGTCTTTCCTTCAGCGGCTGCAAGCTTTTTTTTCACCCCAGAGTTCGAATCGAAGGAAAAAGAGCACCTTTACGGTTTTTTGCAAGGAAACCACGCAAATCCTTTATAAAAACACCCTTGTTCACTGCATACTGGACCCATCTGTAAAGAAGAAAAAAAATGGGGTTCCCCGTTGGGAAACCGAGACAGTGGAAGGGGGGAAAGTTTCGCCTATCTGTTCAAGGCAGTCATGATCATGGAAGTTCTTCATCTTCATCTTGTGTGTTTTTGGGTCTCCTTTTCCCCCCCCTTGAGAGAGGAAGAGGGTGGCTGGGTTGGGGTTGCACCCTTTTAAAGGGGTTACTTTTTCAGGCATCATAAATGACTTTGAAGTCGGGTTACGTTGCTTTGAGATGTGAGGTTTTTGGGGAATGTTTCAGACCCCTTTTGGGGGCTTTGAGGGCCAAGATAGCACGGATGCCCCAAAATGTGTCTTAAAATTTGTCAAAAAAGGGTTTTGTGCGAAAAAGTCTAGGCTTTAGGAGCAGTCTATGAAAAGGACTTTCTTCATGATTTGTATTAGGGGCTCATACGATCTCCATTTTTTTGAGCCAAAAACACCAGACGGGCCCATGATTTTAAAAGGAGAAAGGGGGAATGGTTGTAGGCCCGGGATCCCCTAGAGAGGAGCTTCGAGAATAAGTTCTTTTAGTGTCAGGAAGCAGGCCTTCTGCCTCAGGTGCGAGTCGTGGTTTTGAAAAAGCCGGGAAAAGGGCATAGAGATTTTGCATCGGGCTAGATGCGTTGGGTACCTTGTCGGCGTTGTGATTGGGCCCCAGGAAAATGCCTGTAGTTGTTTAAAGGGTATGGGGAAAAGGGGGGGGAAAAACCAGCTTTCTTCGGTCATCGTAGGGTGTTTTGGCCCTTGAGATTACAGTGTCCAAGAAAAACAACTTTGTCACAACACCTTGAAGTTTAGTTTAAAACCTTGCAGTTGGAGGATGCTAAATGTTGAAGAAGCTGAAGAATTGACACAGGTAGGAAGGTAGGAGCACAGAGTAAAAATATCTCCAAACGTAGGGGTTGTACTTAGGGTTCCCGATCCAAAGGTTTAAGACAGCATGAAAAGCTTGAGTGAATGATTTGAGTTTTTGGGGCCCCTGAGGGCATTATTTCCGGTGGTTGAGTACCACGTAAAGGAAAGCAAAAAAGTATTGAGAATGTTTTGTAAAGGAAATGAAGAAAGCATTGCAAAGACATAAACGTGAAGCTGTAGAAAGGGGGGTTGGTGAGAAGACATGCGCTTGGGAAACCCCAGGGGTCTCAAAAACAGTAAAAGCTTCCTGCTCTTTTGTCTTTAAACCCAAAAGATATTTTTGTGGTTTTACCCGGGAAATTTTTTGCGAACAGGGGAAAAAGGTGTATTAGCAGGGGGAAATCAGTGGAAGCATCCTTTGTTCAGGAGGCCGTGATTTTATTTTCCAGAGAAAAGTTCTTGTTTAGGGGTTTAAAAGATATTGGGGAAGCGAGGGGTTAGCGCCCCTTTTTAGGGAAAAATGGACTTGCAACAGGAAGGAAAACAACTCATGGGACCTTTCGACCCTATTCGTAAGACTTGTTGAAGATATCTTGAGGAATGGAAGTCATCGGGGGACAAAGAAGAGTGGGGAGCTTCAATGCGCAGGTAACCTGAGAACAGGAAACAAAATAAAAAAAAATTCCAGAGGAAACTATTTTTAGTACATTTATTTTTTGAAGATCTGCTCCAAGCAAGTTGGGCAGGTGGTGAAACGAGTAGTTGTGGGGGGGCCATGATTCCCAAAAGGAAAAAGGAAAGTCAAGCGATTTGGTTGGGCATCCTCCACTCCCCCCAGGAAATGTAAACTGGGAAAAGGATGACATCCAGGGGGTATCGAAATTTTTTGGACGTTGGGTGCACCCCGTGTTTCAAGAAAAGGAAGTTTATGGCCATTGATAGGAAGGTGACAGTCAAAACAGGTCCAAAATGATTTTTGAGGAAATTTCTGCTGAATGGACAAGGACAGTGACACAGGTTGCCGAAAATCCCATGCTTGAGGGGGGAAAGGGTGAACTTTTGGGAGGAGGGGGTGGGGCCAGGGGCTGGGTATAGGGTGCTTTTTTAAATTGATTGTATTGGTGAAGGGTTTTAGTAGGGATTATTTTGAGGTTGGCTGTTTGTGGTTTTTGATTAAAACTTGTGTTGGAGGGGTGAAATTTAAAGATTTGGTCTGATGGTTTTGGGGAAATGTTGTCAGGGCAACCAGATTACTGTCACGGCTTTTTTCGACAGGTTTGGCCAAGACCAGGTCTTTGGCAATAACATGCTTTTGAGGTCTCCCCCCGTCCTTGGGGGGAAATCCAGTTGAAAAAAAGTGAACTTTGTATAGAACTCCGGGGAAACTTGCATAAGTTGATTATAAGGGATTGGATCGGAATGTTGTTGGAAAACGGGCCCCTTAGAAGTCTTTTTCAATGGGTTTTTGGAAAGGGTTGGCAGCAAAGGGCTCTGAACTTTTTCAATGGAGGAAGTTGGCTTTTGGGGTTCAGCATATTCGGGCGGGAACAGTTTCAAAATATTGCGAAGGTTTAAGTGGCCCTTTAACAAACGTGAATGCCCCTAAACGTTGATTAGTTTAGTATTGGAGTCAAAACCAAAGTTTGAAAAATGCGCAATTGTTTAGAAATTTTTTTACAGTTTTCATCGGGGCCTTGAGTGGGTTGAAAAGATTGATTGAAGATCGGTAAAAGTTCTTTGGCCCCGGAAAGAGTCCGGCAGAACTCTTTCCAGATGGTAAGCATAGGGGTTTTTCCACTATCTTCTTGCAGAGCAGACTTTTTTGATAGGGCCCGAAGGACTCTCCAGCTTTTTTGTTTGCAAAATGATACGGTCTTTTTAGTTTGAAGGTAGGGATTTGGTTTGAGAAAAGCACGGGTAAAAAGGGGGTAGGCTCTTGTCAGGGTCCGGTAATGGGCAAATTTTTTTGACTTTAGAGGGATTAAAAGGCAAAAAATTGGTCGGGCCCTTGGGTTTAAAAATTATCTTAGGAAGGGGAAGGAAACGAAACTGAATGGGGAAATGTGTGAAGAATTGTTGGCGGGGACAAAGGAGAGATAGTATCAATGGGTTTTGGGGGGGGTGGTGGTGGTGGGGGGGAAAGCCCCTTCCCATCAATAGCAAGCAGTGGCAGGAGCAGGGGGAGCAGGGCAGATTGAAGTCCCGCGAATTTGTCGTAGGAAGATAGGGGTCTTCTGTGTTTTTGGAAAAGAAGTAGTAAATGCTAACCCCAAAGTGTTCAGGGTTTTTGGCCAGGCATCTGTTACAAAAAACAATCCTATTTCCCTAAATTAGGGAAAAGGTCCAGTTCCACAAAAACATAGAGTAAAGGGCTGCAACTCAGCTTACGGGAAATAAAAGGGCCTGGAAATGAGGGGGGTGCAGGGATTAAACTTATTATCTCGTGCCAACCAGTTATTGTAATGGGTTTTAGCCAGTAGGCAACACAAATTATCATGTGTAAAGTGTTTTAAAATGGGCCCAAGCTGAAATATTGTTACATTCAAAATTTCCCACGGGGTGACCAACAGCAGAAACCCGGGGGGCAAATGCCTTTGGGACGGGAAAGAAATGGGATCACAAGCCTTTTTTATATCAGTTCCATGAGACAAGTTCCCTGACTTTAACCCAAAAGTTGTGTGTGATTATAGGGTTGCAATAGCAGTAGTATCTTTGGGCCAATATCTCCTTTAATAATCAAAGGGGTGGTAGAAGATCCCCCGTTTTTGGTTCAGCAAAGGTATTTCTCTTCTGGTAGTTTCCCCACTGGGGCCGGCACAGGGCGCTGGTAGGAAATGTGGTCGCTGAAAGAATGCGTTTATCATCTGGGGGAAAAAAAAATTACGCTTTCTTTTCAGGATCAGAAGTTTTTCTTTTGGATTATCTTTTTGGGGTAGAGCCCAAAACTAGGCAACTTAAATCCTCCTCAGTTCCTCGGCAGTGCCCAAGGGAGAATAGGAGAAAAAGATGAGGAAAGGGATATAAAAAATTCGAGCAGGAAGTGGGTAGAGTGGTTTTGGGGATAGCGGGCACCGGTAGGTGCATGGTGGTCAGGCATTACTTTAAAAACTGTTGGAGAAAAAAGGGTGTTTCAAGTGGCTGCAGGGAGGCCCTGTCTGGAAGAGATATGGCCATGGGAGTAGAAATATGGGGTTGTGCAAATGGGCCCACCTCAGGAAATGGGGAATTTTCTCCCGCAACATGGAGACAACGGAAAAGGGGAATTACGCCCAATTGGCTTT
This sequence comes from Phyllomedusa bahiana, assembly GCA_025379985.1. Taxonomy (NCBI): domain Eukaryota; kingdom Metazoa; phylum Chordata; class Amphibia; order Anura; family Hylidae; genus Phyllomedusa; species Phyllomedusa bahiana. The sequence goes on along the minus strand of JAODAL010024112.1, from coordinate 39,807 downwards.
CTATGGTGAAGAGGGAGGGGTTTTTTTATATCTCCGGTTGGGAGGGAGTAGCTACACCAAAATGGCCCATAGAGCAATAGGTGTTTCCATTTTGGGGCGAGGGGGAAAAAGCAGGGAGGGAAGGGGTTGGGCGCCCCCCACAGCTAACACAAAATTTAGCAGAAAAGGTTTGTTGACCACAAATTGGGCAGGGCCCAAAACTGGGGGTCGTTTGGAGGTAGTTTGGCATGAGGAATACATTAAAAGATTAATTCCCTTTTATCTTGCAGTCCTTTAAATAATTGTCCTTTGGGAATGGGGATGTGTTCATGCCCTGCTAGGCGTTTGGGACAAATTTTTTTCATCAAATAACCCTTTACATCCTTCAAAGCTTTTTCCCATTTGGGAACTTGTAGAGCCCATTGGGTGAAATTCAAATCTTCTTTAATTTGACAACCAATATGTTTCTTGCCCTCCCGCCTATTAAGCTTTTGAAGTGTAAAACTTGAATCGATTTGTTTTGAATTAAAAAATTTTCTTGAAAGGCCATAATGGAAAAACTAAAAACCTACAATGAAATGTTTGTGGTTAATGTGCAGACAAGAGGGGGGTGCTCCGGCTGAAAAACAAATATAGAGGTCGACGTGGAGACACGAATTTAAAACCATCGCCCCCAAAAACGTCAAATCAAAAAAAAGACATGGTGCGTTTAAAAAAAAGAAATATTTCGACCTCAAGTCGTCTGCACGATTCAATAAAAATGGAAACAAATACAACACGGTTGTATAGCCCCTAGGGTCTAACCCCCACGTATTTAGGAAATGGCAATTAGGCTAGTCACCCTGCAAAAAAGGGACCTAACGCTTCCCCAACATAAGAACCAGATCCTGGTAGGTCTTTTTGTTATGGGCATACCAGCTGACGAGGCTAGTCTCACCCCTCCTCCTGGTTTTCAAACGCGTCTATAGCCTGACGCCCAGTACACCCTAGTGGTTTCCATGGGGATCTTTGAAGACCCCAGGCAGTAAAAAAGACTCAGTTCCCGATGCTCCTTTCACCCCCCTTTAGGGTGGACAAGGCAGTTCGGTCCGACTTCCTTCAGATCTTTATTAAACCCGTGGGTTTATGAATACTGCTTCCGAGCTTACGTAAAAATGTAAACAAACCCCCCCAACAATTCGACACGAAGACAATCATTGTCAAAAACCAAAAGCCAGTTCCATTACCCCGAAAATGATAAAGAAGTAAAATTATGAAAATCCAAAACCACAGACAAAACATTTGAATTTTAGTAATTTCATTTGAAGTATTTCCTTCTCACTATAAACAAGGAAGCCTTTGGGGAGTGCAGGTAAAAAGAGGAATGTGAACACTTAACAACCGTGAAAATTTAAGTGGCGCAGCAGTGTAAAAGTCAGCTAACTGTGCCATAAATCTCAAAAGCAAATTTTTGAAAGAACCAGAGGGGACAAGGGGATATGGCCAAAATTAAACAGGGAGTTCACCGAGACCGTATAGGTGACGCCAGGGGTGGGGCAAACCCGGTCGAACAAAAAAAAGGGATCAAATGGAATAAGTCAGATTTCAAAAAGAAAGCCATGAACTTACCCGTTTTGGTGATGATCGTCCAATGGCTGCCAATTGGGAAAGGCCGTGGGGGACGCCCCAGAACACGCAGGGCCCCTCTGGTTTCCCGTATTGTTTGAGGTCTGGCACCAAAAAAATGTGGGTTTAAAACCGCCAAATTGTACCTCCTCCAAATTAATTAAATTTGGGTGTAAACAGCAGTAGTTCGGGAGTACTGTCACACAGTTTGTCGGAAAGAAATTTTGGGTTTTAAACAGGGAAGTAATGACATTTTTAAACACTTTTGACATAAGCATTTGTCGCATGTGTTAGCTGATCATTTGGGTTTAATTTTACATTTGATGGGAGTTTGTAAGAAGTCAAGTACAAGTTCTTTAATGGAATATATACATTTCTGCTGTTTGCTAATGTTAAACCCCCAAGCCGTTTGAAAAGTGTTTTAAAACTATCGAGTTTTTACTGCCCGGGTGGGGTGTCGCAACAATGTCCAAAAAAATTTTTGTGTCATATTAGTTGCTTTTCTTAAGCATCTTCTTTTTTTCCTTAGTGAACCATTTTAAAATGTCTTTAGTATCATTCAAGAAGTTTTTATCCTGAAGGTAATTTTCTTGCAGAAGCGGATTTCGAGCCAAATATCTGATTTAATCTGGTCAAGGAAATGGATAGGAATAATTCGCAGATTTTAACAGTTTCTATATGTAAGCAATGGATATGAAAAGTACAAACAGAGTTCTAATGTTTTCAATCAATTCCCACACCTGACAGGGCCATGATAATTTTTCCAATTTTAACTGAAAGAGACTAATGTCCTCTCATGTCAGTGTTATTGCAGAAAATATTCTATAAACTGTTCATATGAAAAGATATTCTAATCTATGTCTCTCTACATCCAGATCAGGAGAATCTATAGCCTGCCATGTGTCAGGCAAAGCTGTCTGGCAAGGGTCTATCTTAGGCAATGCTTAATAACCTTCTGCACATTGGTGGAGCCTCAGCACTGGAGTTTACCACATCATAAGCTTGATTTCTATAGATTCCCATCTCTCTCCTTCCAGTGGCTCACCTCCTATAACATGGTGGTGTGAAGGGCGCCAACACAAGTGCTCATGAAGTGAACTTCTAGGATATTACTATATATGAGAGGATATATTCTCCATTTAACCTCCGGTCAAGTGGTTCTTAAAGGACCCCAGGGAAAGGAAAATTACAAGCTTTATCTTCCCAAGAATGATATCTGAATATCTGTCTAGTTTTCGGTTCATGCAATAATTAATGCCAGCAACATCAAAGACAAAGGTAAGAGTGCACGTCTCGCTGGTCTGGAACCTAAGTCCCACAAACGGGCAGGGTGCCGGTAGCGGCTCTTTCAGTTTGGGTGATTTATACACGCAGAAGTGCTGTTGGGTGGACCGCTTGAGTTGGCGGTGCTGTCTGTTATATTTTTACTATTTAGGATATGCTGGAGTCCTTCAATGTGGCATCTGAGTACAGTATTAACCAGGGAATCTTATCAGTTTTTTCTTCTAGATTCTTCCTTTGGAGCGAACTGCTCATCCTTTGTTAACCTCAGGAAACGGTAAACTTATCTTATAATCAATACTACGAGGATCTGGAAGTCTGTTTCTTCACTTACAAGGGCCTCTTACAGAAAACAAAGTCAGCATAGCCTCTGACACTGGTCCTATAGCAATACTTCTGTGTAGTGATCAAGAGAATGGTCATTGGCTAGAGAGAAATGAGCCAACACCTTGTGTTAGATAGCGTCCTTATTGCCAAATAAAAGTAAAACTTTATTAGATTAAATTTACCAAGTAGCTGCTTAGTATTCTCTACGATCTTTGGCATAAATCTGAGTACTTTAGAGAATGCACATTTTGCATACTGTCCCCCACCCCTGCATTTTGTACTGCTTTGGAAATCCCATTGTGTGCTGCCTGAGGACGAAGGGGAAGTCTAAGATTTACTTACCGAAATCTGTATTTCCATGAGTCCTCAGGCAGCACAGGGATCCCACCCTTAAAAAAAAAAAAAAAAGTCTTACTGCTTTAAATGAAACAGGTCTGTTCACTGTCTGAGGAGAGCTTATATGGGTGAGGTGGAACCAATTAGTGCTTGAATTATTTGAACCTGATACTTGTTTCTTTTCCTTCTGTCATAACAGGGTTGAGGAGGATATTAACCCATTGTGTGCTGCCTGAGGACTCATGGAGATACAGATTTCGGTAAGTAAATCTTAGACATCTATATATGCCTTTCTTAAGGTTGAAGAGGTTTTGTCTTCATAGACATTGATGACATATCAATAGCAGTTGCATTGGACTTAATTGTGACTCCCATTGAAATGATCGGAGAGGGCCGCTCTTACACAGTCACTTCTCCATTCAGAACTGGAAGGTTTGGGGGCAAGTTCTGGCGATAAGTGCTGGTCCCAGGCATCAATATCTCTGATGGAACAACCCCTAAATGGTCTCTTTGTAGCCTGGGAAAACATAACACATTGCTATTCTTATTATAACCCAAATAAGTTATGAAATGCACTCCTTTTCTAGCACATATGTTGCTTTATCCTCGTATTTATAGAAAAAAAACATAAATAGATAATAATAATATATTAACGTTGATATAGTTTCGAAATAAACCTATGCGTAATACAACCAAATACAAACAATCCAATACAAGCTAAAATGTAATATTTTATTAATGCAAAAATGTATCAAAATAATAGATGATACATAAAATTATATCTTTACCCAAGTAAAAACGCTACAACCACTATAAAACCATGATGAAATACATAAATAAACATAGTACATACAGAATAAATATAGACCTGCAGTTGGATATAATAGTATCGGGTATCTTTCAAATACATTTAAATTAATACATAAATATACACATAAATAGATGAATATATACTTAACCCAGAGTAGCAGGACTAATGAGGTAGTCAATGAAAGTGTGCAGCCCAAATGCACGTTGCGCTTGCACTTTCAGTGCAAGTGAAACGTGCATTGGGACTACCGCATTAGTCCCGCTACTCTGGGTTAAGTATATATTCACCTATTTATGTGGATATTTATGTATTAATTTGAAGGTATTTGAATGATATGCGATACTAACGTATCCTCTGCAGGATTATATTGAATGTATGTACCATATTTATATATTTAATCATAGTGTCTATAGTGGTTGTAGTGTTTTTATTTTGATGAAGATGTAATTGTATGTATCATCTATTATTTTTTATTAATTTTTGTATTAATAAAATATTACATTTCAGTTTGTCTTGGATTTTTTTTTACCTCTTATTTATAGTTAAAATGATTACCCCTATATAAGTTGTAGCGACAAAAAAAATGCATATTCAGCAAAATATGAATGCATGTGATAATGTTTGATGTCTAAAGTCAAACTTCTTTTAATCATAAAAGTTGTGTGCAGTCCATATAATGGCAGCATGAACAGCAGGTCGGCTGTGTGTGGTACATAGTTACATGCACATGTGAAAAAAATTGATGGTCACTGAAATAACTTGAAACTGAGAAAAGTAAAAATAAATTTAAATTCACAAAAAAAAATCAACTCATGCAAATCAGAAATTGCTTTTGATATGTGAGGGAGGAGAGGGTCTTTAATACTCATCCTTGTCTGGACTGTCTATGATGTAGTAGTCTCCGAGCAGGCTGTGGATCAGTCTGCAACAATCCGCAATCAACATGCTCTCCCTCCTCAAATTTAGGCAATTCCTGAAGATCCAGATAGCATCCTTAAAATTCATAAAGCGCAAGGCCATCTGGATGTATTCAGGGAAACAGACTGAAGAGTATTGGTACGCAAAGCTCCTCCTGGGCAACGAGTCTTTGAATTCATGATCCAGGGCATCCAATAAAGCCGGAGCAAAAGGGCACTCCCAAAAAATGTTTAAAGATGTACCACATTTTGCAAAGGTTGCAGACATGCCCTAAGAACGTGCTCTCCACCCAAATGCTCAAAAAAGTAGCACACAAAAAGTGCATAAGGATACAGTCTATTGCAGGCCCATACTAAAAAGTAATGGGCTCATACTAGACCTATTAACCGGTTTCTACTTTGAACCTAAAGGCACCTGTCAAAGCATAGAAAACCCAAAACTTGCTCCTGGCATCAGAATGGATAACAAGCCCAAAGATCAACCAAACAGCCATCTAGATGGCCTCTCCAAACAGAGCAGGGTTGCATAGAAAAAGGAACCTGATAGACACACATTCTCCCCCTACACCTTGGTAGGGTCCCAGAAGGGTACCACATCATTTCATCCTCACACAGAAAATGTGACAAACGGAATACACATGCAACGTGAAATAATTAAATAATGTGAATGTACAGTCAGATACTGCCCAGACATCTGGACGAAATTTCCTCTATTGCCTGTCCAGAAGGCTGGGGAACACAGGTCTGTACTCAGTTTGGAGAGTGGAATATTAACCCCTTAACGACCTTAACGACCTTGGACGTATGCATACGTCCAGGTCATTTGGGGGGTCACGCACCTGGACGCATGCAGACATCCTGAGGATCGCGCAAACTCTAAAGCAGAGTTCGCGCGATCGGCGCAGTTAACCCCTTAATTATCGCGACCGATAGGTCGCAATAATTAAGAGAGACACAGGAGGAGCGATCTCCTCCTGCGTCTCTGTCGGCGGCAGCTCCTGCCTTCTGACAGACAGCAGGTAAGGCATAGAATGCCATCAGGGTTGTCTGTGACGTCACAATGCCCGGCCGTGCCCTGTGGGCATGGCCTGGCATTGTGACTGACAGTTGCTATACGAACCAGTACATAGCAACAAGCTATGTACTGATTCCTATTGAATGAGAGACCTGAAGATCTCTCATTCAAATCCCTTGTGGGGAAAAGTAAAAAAATTATGTGAAAAAGTAAAAAAAGGAAAAACAAGTAAAACACAAAAACGAAAAATAAAATAAAAACACGTACATCACCCTTTTCCCCTTTACAAACGCCAATCACCCCAAAAAAAGATCAACAATAAATACAATAAGTACCCATATTTGGTATCGCCGCGTGCGTAACGACCCACCCTATAAATCAAAAACTCCTGTAAATGCCAAAGTTGTAACAATTAAAATGTCAGTTCATCCCGCAAAAAAAGTCCTTACACAGCTCTGTATACGGAAAAATAAAAAAAAATTATGGCTCTCAGAAGACAGCGATGCATAAATATTGTTTTACACACTAAAAACACTTTTTTTTTTAATGTGTTTCAACATAGATCAAAAAGCCTTATCCCCTGTAAGCGTTCACTCGTGTTCGGCTGCCATCTTGGCCCGGCCTGGGGGACACTCTCGCTCTGGGATCGCCGCTTTGGTAAACGGAACAGCAGGTCGACACAGGATTCTCTTGAAGTCTGGCCGCCGCCAGCTTTATTCTTCAACACAGGAAAACATGTACAGCATACAAAATAAATACTAGGCCGTCCAGCCACTAACTAAACGTACAGAGAGCCCCTCCTAGCAGTGTCTGAGTCTCCACCCCCCCCCAAAACATTACTCACACTGTACAAATAGCCTTTGGGCCCCCTTCTTCTTCAAGCCTGGGGGGAAAGAATTCAGGATATCTCCGGGACAAAGGCCTGCACACGTCCTAACTAAATGTAACCACACTCCCCCCCCCGGGTTAAATGAAGCCCAGGCTATTTAAAAAACCCTTCGCTGGGGAAACCCCCCCAATTCCACCAAATAATTAAAACTCTGGTTACCTTCCCAGATGCTGCCTTCCTCACTACAGGCAGAAAATTGGTAACCCATAGCTTGGAATCAGCTTTGCAGAACCTCTAGTGGCGGAGAAAGGGCATCTTTCAAGGTCGCACCGCCACATACCCCCCCCTTTGATAAAGCCGTGGGCCTTTTCCCCTTGCTAAACCTTCCTCCGGACAAAACCCCATTTGGGATATCCACCCCTGAAAGACACCCCCAAGCTGGTTTACTTTGGGGGAAAAACGGTACTTTCCACAAAAGGGGGTACAGGGTTATCCACCAACCTCCTACTTATTCCCCTTTTCCCGCTACCTGTGCCCTGTCGCTCACCCAGTTAACACTATTTTGTAACCTGGTCAAAGGGACAACCCTCCCTAACCAGGATTTGTTTCCTTTTTTCCCTGGCCTGGTGCTTTCATACTGGTTTCCTGAACTTCTCCCTGTTCCCCAGGGTAACCTCCCCCTACATCCTCAATGCTAAAAGGGGGAGTCCTACCCGATCTCCCGCAGGTTCCCACATCACCAGGCGTATTGGGGGCAAAGCCAGGTCAAAAATCCTTTCCTTTTCCCAACCCCCCCCCAAATAAGCGGGAGTTTATCTTTACACAAACTAAAAACTCGCCTATAAAGAGTATCTCTCCCACTCACCACGGGTAGAAAAGCATTTTCCACCATCTGTCTGATGTTCCTTCAAAAAACCCATCAGGTGGGGGGGACGAATCCCTTTTCCTGGGGACCTTTTCACCCGTCTGTATTTTAAATCCCCCGCAGTGCCTGACTTTCTCCTTGCTGTGGGTTTCCACCCCCCCTCCCATGGGGAAACCCGGGTCTACCTTACTCCCCTACCTCAATCTTCACTGAATTATCTTCATCTCACAACTATCTGTTACTTCCCTCGTTTTCCTCTGTACCTCATTTGTGCTGAGCCCTTTCTCCCCCGCTGTTTAGAACCCCCAATGGGGAGATTCTTCCTCCTACTCGGGTCCCCATTCCCCCCGGAAAAACTCTCAGGGGTCTGTCAAACCACTCCTGCACCCTGACGCTATAAGGCTCACGGGTACCTTAAAGCAAAAATGGCACTTTACCGGGTTAATCCCCTTCTCCTTTTGGGCTGCTATGTCTATGGTGCTGTTTGGGGATACGTTTTAACCGGGAAACCCAAATTACTTCAACCTACAAAGGGGGCAACCACATTCCGTTCTAGCCTTTCCCTGTCATGCCCCAAACTTGAGGGTTTTGCTTTGCAAACATTAACCTTTTCTATACCCCTGGTAGCAGAAGACACTTGGTTGCTACTAAAGACATTTGGGTTTTTACAAGATGACAACACTTTTTTTCGGCATGGCGTCACTTCCGGGATCATAATTCTGCCTAATCGGGCCCAAAATATCCTCAAAAGGGGGAAATAATAGCCTCTCTTCGCTATAGCTGTAGTTAACCTGGGCACATCCAGTGTTGAGGTCTGCGTAGGGACAAAAACCCCAGGACCTACTTTTTTGCAACTGTGCGTTGCCCAAACCCACTACCAGGGGGGGCGCATCTGCAATTGCATTTAACGCCACGTTCACACAGTGCGCTCCGGTCAGGGTGACCCCTTACCATCGGAACCCAGGAGCTTCACTTACAATGCAGGGATTCATACTCAGACTTTCCCCCCACCGGAAGAGCATGGGTCCCTTGTTGTACTGGAAACCCCCTTAGTCCCCCTGGAGATGGGGTGTTAACCCCTTTCTCTGGTTAATCTCTCTCGGACAACATCCTCACAGTTTCCAGCGCTTAACCCCAACCTCTAGGGATACCTGACTAGTTTTGCCCCACTGTGGGCTTTTATACCAAATAGCTAGTTCACTCTCTACATAATTCATTATGTCCAGGGACACCTTTCCCGGGGTACTTCCTTCATTAGCCCCTGTCTAACTGACTTACTGCAGTCAGTGGGGGGGGTTTTCCCTTTTCACATCCCCCAGGTTTTCACAACGTCTGACTGTACGGCACCTCCCTTTTCAGCAGAGCATTTTTCACAAAAATAACATTTTTAGACGATCAGCATCAATAAATTGGCCCATCAGATTGACCGTCCCACCCAACATCCAGCAACTGTTTCCCTGGAGTCTTTGGCCTGGCAGCACCTCTGGACCCCCGTCCCTGCTGTCCTCACAAATTCATGTGTCTTTTAACATGTCACTTGTGTGTCATTAGTAACGGAAAACCAGTCTTCCCCCTTTTCCCGTCGGGTCCCCCAATTTGGACAATGCCCCCTGGCCCTTTGGGGACACATTTGGTTTGCAGCTCGCAGGGTATTCCCCCCACCGGGAAAACCCCCGGTCTGGGGCTGTACCCCTCGGGTCCCTGATGAGTAAACACAAAAAACCCCCCTGTGCTGTGGGACCCCTCCAGTGGCCCCCTTGCTGGACGGGGCGCTTTCCCCTGGGATGAAGTTGGTTTGCCCTTGGAAACGAAAAAGGGCATTTAGCACCCCCTTTAAATTGGGCATCTGTTTATCAATCTTGGGGGGGCTTTAAAACTGCTAATCATGAGGAATCGCCCCCCCCCTGTTTTGGGGATTTTAAAACAGGGGATAATTTCCGCTTTCCCCTTTTGGGCATGGCACAACAGTCTCTGCGGGGGGCACTTTCTGGGACATGGCCCTCTCTCCCCCTGGCGCCAAACCGCTACCCCCAAACTCCCCAGAAAACGGAAAAAGTCTTGCAAAATTGATTTCCCCAAGGGAGCCCCCCATATACTCAAGCAATGATCAAAAGCTCCAAAAAGTCTTAAAACATATAACCACAGTCTCACCAGGTCTGGTCGGGGTTTCCCTAAAGGGTATTACTTCTGGGTCAATTCTGGGCGTTCGCCCACAGTCCCGATCAACCCAAATGGGATCCCCCCCACTCGCCATTTCCCGGGCCTTACTAGCAGTTTCCATACTGGCCTAAACCAGCCCTTTCTGCGGAAGAGATGGGTTGCTCGGCAACAACAGAGTCCAGGGCTCTTTTTTGATTGCCTTTTGCCCCCCCTGGGCTTTGGTTGGTTAAAAGGAGGGGGGGTAAGCTTTCGGGAGGGCCCGGGGGGGTATACCCAACAGGACCGCCCTCCCCACCAGGGCTTGGTTTGGTTTAAATCTTGGTGTGTTTGTCGGGTGGGCCGGGGGCACTAAATCCCATGACCCGCCCCCCCTCCAGAACTTTGGTTGCTTTCTGGACCCCTGCTTTTTCCCCGCTGGTAAAAGTTCAGCCGCACCAGTTCTTTCCACAAACCACAGTCCCTTGCTGGGGGGTCTGGCCCTTTCAAAACGGCTGTAGCAAACCTATGCGCTTTGTAGGGTCAGCAAACCAGTTTCCAATGCACAGTCATTTTCAGAACAGAAATGGTTTTTGGTTCTGCCCTTTAAATTAAAAACCCCCGCTCAAAACTGAGCAAAAATTCACCCTCCACTGGTTTAGCACTCTTGTGCCAATTCAATTGTGCCCACATGACCAATTCTTGCGCCACTGCGCCATTTAGTTACTGTGCAGTCCTGGGCCAAGGCCCCTTGATACCCCATAAGTAAGCTTCACCGTGTTCAGCCGCCATCTTGGCCCCGGTGGGGGGAACCTCCTTCTGGGATCGCCGCTTTTGGGAAACGGAAAAGCAGTCGACACAGGATTTCTTGAAGTCTGGCCCCCCCGCACTTTATTTTCAAAACAAAACCATGTCACATACAAAAATAAATCCTAGGCGCCAGCACCTAAATGTACAGAGAGCCCTTCTAGATGGTTGGGTCTACCCCCCAGCCCCCCAAAAAATGTACTACATGTACAAAAGTCCTTGGGGCCCGGTTTTTCGTTAGGGGGGGAGAATTCAGGGTATTCCCCCGGGCAAAGGCCTGCACACTCCTCCACTAAGTAGCCACACTCCCCCCCTGGGTTTTGAAGACCCCGGCTATTTTAAAAGACCTTCATTTGGGAACTCTCCCAAATTTCCACCTGAGTAATTAACTCCCGGTTACCCTTGCCAGACGTGCCCTTCCTCATGAAAAGGCAGCAATTGGTAACCCATAGCTTGGAACTCAGCTCTGTAAAACCTTAGTGGCAGAGAAAATGCGATCTTTAAGGTCGCACCGCCCCTACCCCCCTTGAAAAGGCCGAGGCCTTTTCACTTTCATAAACCTTTCCCCCGGGTCAAAGCACCCCTTTTGGGGAAACCATCCTGCAAGACACCAGCGTGGTTTACTTTGAGGGGGCACGGACTTTTCCCCAGAGAGGGGACGGAGTTATCCCCCAACCTCCTAATTATCCCCTTTTCCCCCCTACCGTGACCTTTCCCCATTCCAGTTAACACCTTGTTGTAACCCCGGTGCTAAGGCAACCCCCCCTAACCCGGTTTTTCTATCTCTTGTTCCCGAGCCCGTGATCTTCACTTACGGGGTTTTCCCTGAACTTTACCTGTTGCCCAGGGGAAACCTCTCTCCCACTCCCAGATGCTAAGACCAGGGGTATACCCCATCTACCGGGTTCCCCGCCCACTCAGGCTATATTGGGCAAACCGCCAGGGCACAATCCTTTCCTTTTCCCAACCCAAGAAGCGGGGGTTATCTTTACACTAAGACAACTCAAGATATCATAGGGTACTTACCACCACCACTGGGAAGCATTTTCCCCAAATCTTTTTTTGGGGTGTTCCCTATAAAGACCCATCAGGTGGGAGGGCGGAATCCCTTTCCTAGGGGCCCCCTTTTCCCCTGTTTTGGGACTGATTTCTCACGCAGTGTCCTGACTTTTTCCTTTCTGTGGGATATCCACCTGTCCCCCCATAGGGAACCCTTTTTTCCTTACTACCCACCTCAATCTTCATGAATTACTTTTTCACAACTTCTGTTACTTCCCTCGTTTTCCTCTGTACCTCATTTGTGCTTGAGCACTACTCCCCGGCTGTGTCTAGCACTCCCCAAAGGGGAGATTCTTCCCCCATATCTCTGGTACCCATTATCCGCCGCCCCAAACCCCCCCCCAAAAAGATACTAATAAAAACATAATCTCCCGCAAAAAAAAAAACCCCACACAGTCCAAACACGGAAAAAATTAAAAAATTTGGCCCCAGACTGCGACGATGCAAAAAATGTTTTCCTGGGTTTAAAAAAGGTTTTTTTGTATAAAAAAAAAAAAAGTAAAACACAAAAAAATACAAATTGGGTATCGCTGTAATCATATCTGCCCGCTGAGTAAAGCGTTTATTATCCCTACTGACCCCCTATAAAAAAAATAAAAATAAAAACAATACCAGATTGCGTATTTTGTTTAAAAACGTTCAAAAAACCTTTAATAAAAATGAACATGCTTCTATGCACCACATAATGGACCAAAAACCTCAACTCATCTCGCAAAAAAAAAACCCCTACAAAGCCCTGCACACAGCAAAAAAAAAAAAGTTATGGCGTCAGAAAAGGGAAAAATAAAAAACACAATTTTTTTTTAAACATTTTCTATTGTGTAAAAAGTAATAAAACAGAAAAAATTTTTAATTAAAAATTTTTATCATTGTAAATTTTTCCATAGTAAACTTATCCTGCATTTCATGCACGGTGAACGCTTAAAATTTAAACCCCCAAAAAAAATGACCGAAAAAGCGTTTTTTTTCCCCCCATTTTCCCTGGCCAAAGTTTTAAAAAAAATATGGGCACCTTGCCCCCCCCAAAAACACAAAACCCCATAGATGAGATCCCTGAGGGGTGTTGAATCCCAAAAGGGGGGGACTTCGGAAAGGTTTTTAGCTGTTCTGGGTTCTTTGGAGGCTTTGCAAATGTGACAGGGCCCCACCAAAATCTCGTTCCAAAAGGAAAAATAGCCCCCCTCCCCTTGTATGCCCCCCCAGCCCCAAAAACAGCGTTTAACACCCGCATGGGGGGTTATTGCCGAATTTGGGAAAAAAACTGCTAACAAAATTTTGGGGTTTTTTTTTTCCCGGGTTTCCATGAAAATATGAAACATTTTAAGCTAAAATTGTAGATTTTTTAAAAAAAAAAAATTTTTTTTTAATTTTCAAAAAGCCCAAATGCTAAAAAAAAATTGGAAACACCTGGGGGTCTTATACTCACTGCAACCCTGGATATTTTCCCTTTAAAGGGGTGATTTTCCCAATAGGGGGTCTTTTTTAGGGGGTTTAAAAAATTTTAAAAGCACCGTGGGGTGTCCGCAAAACCCAAATTGGGGGGCCTAAAAAAAAATCGTAAGAAAATGAGCCCCCAGACCCCAGTAGGTGCTCCCCTATTTGAGGCTTAGGGTTTGACCAAATAATGCCTAGGGCCCATATGGGATATCTCAAAAAGGCAGAACGGGGGGGAATTGATATTAATTGCATTTAACAGAAATTTTTTACCGATTCCAGTGAATAATAAAAAATATTAAAAATCGCAAAAAAAATGAAATTTTTTAAAAATTTCCCCCCATTTGCTTTAAATTTTTTGAAATACCAAAAGGGGTTATCAAATTCCTAAACACTGTTGTAAATCTTTAAGGGGTCTGTTTCTTACATGGATCATTTAGGGGGGGTACAAACATGCGGCCCCTCAAAGCCAATCGAACTGGGGGGTCCCTAAAAAAAAGCAATTGCAAATTTCTTAAAATGTAGAATTACTACTTAATTTTCTAACCCCTCTAATGTGTAAAAAAAAAACATTAAAAATTGATGCCAAAACCCATAGTAACATATGGTAATATAGTTATAAACTATTTTGTGGTGAAAAATTTTTGTCTTGAAAACAGAATGAAAAATTTTTCCAAATTTTTTATGAAATTTTTTTATTTTTCACAAACAAGCAGTTGTATGGCCAAAATTTCTTCTTAAAGCACAAGGGGTCCCGAGAAAACAAAACTCGAATCACATGGATTGGGGGAAAAAAAGTGAAAAGCTATTCTTACATAAAGTGACACAGCCAGATTCAAAAAAAGGCTGTGTCAGGAAAGGGCAAAACAGGCAGGGCCTAAGGGGTTAAAAGTGCTGGCAATGTCCATCACTCATAAGGGGCCTCAACCCGAGTGATTTTCCGCACCCAAGGGTACCCCTTGAGGCACTTTACCCCCCAGGGCTTCCCCAAAATCCACTCAGGCCCAAAAAACTTCGATCCTGGGTTTACAATTGGTGCAGACCACGTACAACTGTAAAAGCCCCATGTGCAGCACCTCCCATATTTTTAGCTCCCCTAGCATGCCATTTTCCCCCAAGAACTGATAAGAACAATCTATACTTGATCTGCCAAAGGCTGAGAAGTACGTTCCTGTTACTCATTTGACCCTATTTTTAGAAGTTTTAAGGTCTATAAGGGTATACCCAACCTCCCCGGGTTTGGCCACAATACAAAAAAAGCCCCAAAAACTCAAAGAGATTATAGGTGAACTCCCCAAAGGGCAAGGTAATCGGAAAATCAATTGCACCACCCCTCACGTCTTTGCCCAAAGTGGACTTAATAAAAAAAGACCCATGAAACCCCCTGTTGAAAGTAATCATAAAAAAGGAGACTGAAATTTGACAAAATGCAATTGACAATTGCAAAAACCCCAAAAAGCCTCTGGAGCAAATGTTTAAATTCTTTTTTCTAATTGTTTTGTATTTAAAAAATTTTTTGTTTTCGATTAGTCTTTTTTTGGAAATTTCGGTTTTTTAACTCCAAAAAGGGGGTGATTTACGTTTTTTTAGCATTGGGCCGAAAAATAGAAAAAAAAAAATTGCAATTCCACAAATGTTTTTGGGGGCTATATTTTTACAGCATTCACCGCTTGGAGTAAATGACATGTTTAACTTACTATGCGGGTTGGTAAAATGACAACAATGTAAATTTTATATATTTTTTTTATGTTTTACTACTTTTATACAATAGAAATGTTTTTGTAAAAAATTGTGTTTTTATGTCGTTATAAGTCTGACAGCCATAACTTATTTTTTTTGTACTTTGGAGCTGATTAAGGCTTGCTTTTTGCGGGATTGAGTTTGAAAGCTTTTTTTGTGGCACCATTTTTGGGTTCCCTAAAGACACTTTGATCGCTTTTTTTTTCAACAATTTAGGGAGGCAGAATAAACCAAAAACTTTTTTTATTTTTACAGTGGTCACACTGCGGTATAAATGACTTTACTCAGCAGGTCAATAGATTATAGCAGTACCCCAATTTATATATTTTTATATATGTTTTACTCTTTTTAATAAAACATTTTTATTCCAAAAAAAAAACAAGTTTTTGCATTGCTATAGTCTGGGATCATAACTTTTTTATTTGTATGAAGCTGTGTAAGGGCTTGTTTTTTGTGGTATAAGTTGATATTTTTATTGATACTATTTTAAGGGGATATACATATAAATTATATTAGTTTTTACTCTGTGGGTCAATATGATTACAGAGGTACCCATGCTTTAGCCCTTTTTTAAAAAAAAAAAATCGTGGTTTTAGTATGCAAAACAATATTTATGCATCGCTATCTTCTAATAACCATCACTTTTTTTTCCATATACATAAGATTTTTTTGTGGGACAAATTGCAGTTTTGATTGGTACCACTTTTGCGTTTGCATGAGTTTTTGATTGCTTTTTATTCAATTTAATGTGCTGTGGGATGAACAAAAACTGCAATTCTGTCATAGTTTTTTTCTTTTACAGTGTTTATCATGCAAGTTAAATAATGTGAACAATTTATAGGCTAGGTTGCTATACACGGCGATACCAAATATGTGTGATTGCCGTTTGTGATGGGAAAAGAGTGGTGTACTTATTTTATTTATTTATGTTTGTGTGTGTTTTTTTTACCTTTTTTTTCTTACGCTTTTTTCTCTACTACATCGTTTTCACTTGTCCCCATAGCCCCATCACTGTACTGGTATATATTGACAACTGTCAATCCCCATGCCTTTCAGGCAGAGCCATCTTGAGAGCATTATGGGCCCCTGGGCAGAGCTGTGCACTGGGGCCCTCAAACCACTCACAAAAATATATACATTATCGATAATAAACTTACATTTATTGTTTGTTTCAACAAACTATGTTCAAAAGCACAAGGGTATGTTAGGGTATGTTCACACGGCATGTTGGGTCCATGTGAAAATAACGTTCTTGGATGCGTGTTTGGATTAAACGGAGACAAACATGCATCTAACAATGAGCATTGGGATTTTACACTGCTCGCAATGTAAAAACACACATTGGCGTTCAAACAAGTGATCGCCGATGCGTTGTTACATTGCGTCTTCGGATCCGTTCCAAGAATTGTCATGTCAATTCTTGGTCCGAAAGACACAGCAGGAGCCCTATACTAAACTATAGGGTGCGATCCTGCTGAATCCAACACGCTGCCAAACACGCAGCTGCGTGTTGGATCCAATCGATGCTACGTTTTTTGATGTGATTTTTGGGTCCAACATGACCTGAAA
Source organism: Phyllomedusa bahiana (assembly GCA_025379985.1). NCBI lineage: Eukaryota > Metazoa > Chordata > Amphibia > Anura > Hylidae > Phyllomedusa > Phyllomedusa bahiana. The sequence goes on along the minus strand of JAODAL010024112.1, from coordinate 23,097 downwards.
TCATATCCAAAAATGCCATGTGAACATACCATAACAGATGGTTTCTCGGACTTGAAAAACCGTCTGTAAAACCACGGTCAATCTTTTACATTGATTTAAATACAAAATCCGTGCAGCAGTCCCCACTTCGTGGATTTTCCATCAGATGATTTTTGACACCACTGGTGTTCCTACAAACTTAGAGCATGTTCATTTTTCTTCGGTTTTTGGGCAGAACATGAACATGTGGGTGCGAAGGGGGAAGGCTTGAATCCACAAATTGTGGACAAATCTGTCCCACTACGTGTCAAAAAAGACAAATTACTGGTCGAAAACCCCCCCGGTATTTTGTTTTTCCCGGGGTAAAAGTTTTATAAGGGTGTGTTAATTTTCCCAAAAAAAAAAAAGAGTCAGGGCTTCTTTTGTTTCCTCGTTTTTTTTCTCCAAAAAAGATGCTGGGGTAAAAGAGCAAAAAAAAAGGGAAAAAAAGTAAAAAAGGTGGAAGAGGGGTAAGAGGAAGGTTTGGAGGGAAAGGGGAAAGGGCCCCTTTTTTTCATTATGATTTAATTTGGGGGCCCCCATTTCAGGTTTGCGGACCAAAAGGTTTGTTTAAAATTTAATAAATACCCCTAAAAAAAAACCCCCAGTTTGGAAAATAAAACCCCTTTAAGGAATTATAAAAGGGGATAGTGATTTAATTGCCCCACAGGTTTTTCCCAAAATTTTTTTTTTGGGGTTAGGCTTTTAAAAAAATAAAGACATTCAAACAATCTGCAAATTTTAGCTAAAAAAAAGGGGTTTTTTAAATTTTTGTGATGAAATTTTCCCAAGTTAGCATTTACCTTTAAAATAGGGGTGAAATTACGCTGTTTGGGCGCTGGCAGGGCATATAAGAGAGGGGAGTGCTTTTTTGGGCTTCGGGAAAACGGGGATTTTGGTGGGTGGCTTTGCAAAGCCCCAAAAGGGTTCCCCAAAAAACAGGGGGAAACCTTTTCCCAAAGGGCCCCAAAACCCCATTTTAAATTTTCAAACCCCTCAGGGAAAATTTTCACCTGGGGGTTGTATTGTGGTTTTTGGGCACACAGGTGTTCCATATTTTTTTTTTTTAGCATTCGGCCTGAAAATGGGGGGGGAAAAAACACAGTTCCGTATTGTTTTTTGGGTTTCAATTTTCCCAGCGTTTGCCTGGGGATAATTTGACAGGAAAAAATTTATTTATGGGGGTTTAAATTTCTTTGATATAAATTTTATATAGCTTTTTTTTTTTTTATTTATTTACAAAACCCAAACATGTTTATTTTAAAAATTTTATGTTGTCCTATTCGGGACAGCCAAAAAAAATTTTTTTTTTTTTTTTACGGAGTTGATTAGGGGGCTTTTTTTGGGGCGGATAAATTGATGTTTTTTTTGGGTTTTCCATTAGGGGGGTCCCACATGATGCTTTGTTTAATTTTTTTATTAGGTTTTTGAAAAGGTTTTTTAAAAACAAATCCCGAAACCCTTAGTTTTTGGTTTTTTAATTTTTCCCAGCAGTAAAGGGTTTTTGGGCGGAATAAATGACGGGCCTAGTTTTTACTGCCAGTCGATACGATTAAAAAAGATACCCAATTTCTATTTTTTTTAAATTGATTTACTTCTTTTAAAACAATAAAAACATTTTTTAATTTAAAAAAAAACAAAAAAAATTTTTGAATCTTCCCAGTCTGGGGGCCAAAAATTTTTTTTTATTTTTCTGTTTTTACAAAAGCTGTGGGGGGCTTTTTTTTTTTGCGGGTGATTTGGGACATTTTTTTTTGTATTTTTTTTGGGGGGGACAGGTTTTTGATCAGTTTTAAAAATCCATTTTTTTGGGAAATTTGTAGGGTAAAAGAAATATTAAATTTGGTTTTGGGCTTTTTTTTTTTAAATTTAAGGCCCCCGGGGGCAGAAATTAGGGACAAGTTTGTTTTATTTCTGTGGGTCGTTTTCGTTTTAGGGGAAAATCCCCCAATTTTTATAGTTTTTTTTTTTGTTGAAGCGTTTTAAAAAAAAAAAAAGTTTTCTATTGTGTAAAACAAAATTTTTTGCTTTCAAATTTTTCCGTAATGCAAAACTTTTTTTTTTTTCTGAAAACCCGGCTGTGAAAGGGGGATTTTTTTTTGGGAGGAAACCAACCCCTTTTTAAAATTGGTACCCCCTTTGGTATTTTATGAGTGTTTGTTTTGTTTTTTTATTTTTTTTTTAGTGTGGGGGAGGGCAGGGGAAAATTTTTTGATAATTTGAAATTTTTTTTTTTTAAAACCCCGTACATCTTGGGGGAAAATTTAAAAATTTTTTTCATTAATGGGGAGATCGTTTAAACGAACACGCTATCCCAAAAATGGGGGAATTTTTTTTTAGGGGTTTCCCCATTTGAAAAGGGGAAAAAGGGGGGGTTTGTATGTTTTTTTTAAATTTTAGTTTTCGTGTTTCACTTTTTTTTTTACTTTTTTAAACTTTTCCCCTTTGGGGGGAAGTGTATCATTGATTTTTCCCAAAATCATTTCTTTAAAAGTGGGGGTCAAAACACAAGTTATTTGTTTTGGATGGTCTCCCATGGGGGGCCCTTTTTCAATTACCCCTCCCTGAAATGCCAAAATGATTGCCGGGGCCCAGGGGTTGAAGTTCAGACAATTTGGGGAAAGTTTTTAAAAAAAACCCCCGGGCGGGTCGGGGTAGGGGGAAAAACAAAGGAAGGGATTTGTGTTTGCTTGCCGAAGAAAGACAGGAAAAGCTCCCTTTTTCTGCCCTTCAATTTTATTTCGGGCCCGATTTTTAAAGACCCATGGGAGAAAAGGGGGTTTAAAATCCCCGGGCCCCCGGGGGCTTACTTTTGGGGCCGTGGGGGGTTTGCGGAGAAGGGCCAGCCAGAAATATACTGCTGGTTTATGTCGGGGATCGTGCGGGGGCTCTTTTGAAAGTCCTTTTCTAATTTTTCGGGGCAAACCCCCATTGTAACTTGCGGGAATTTACCTCTCGCGGGGGACTTATGGGGTAGGTCAAAAGTCGAAAAAGGGGTTAATCGGGCCGTGACAAGTTCTGTCTGGTGCACGGGAGTTTTGGGGCGAGGCCTTTTGTTGGGTGGGGATTTTAAGGGGTTAAAAAAAAACGCGGAAAAGGGGAATCAGCTCCTTTTCAAAGTTGTTATTTGGGCGGGCATCCAAGCTGAAAATTTGGCAGCTAGGGTAGCGGGTTGCCCCTTCCAAGGGTTTTAAAAGAAAAAGCACGGGGGGACTTTTCCCGGAAGGGTTCAAAGAGCTCTGATTTAAACCCTATAAAAACATTTAGGGAAAAGGAGCTAAAAAATTATAGCGGGGCCCCCTTAAACCCCCAAGACAGTTAAAAAACCCATTTGGGCTTTCAAGGAGGGGGAAACAAAATACCTGGGGGGACAGATGATAAGTCCCCTTGAGATTTTGGCTATTTTTTCACATGGTTTAAATTTGTGGTACGTTTTTTTGCCCCGAAATTTTAAATCCCATGTGAAGGGAGGGGGGGGTTGGGACCCGGGGGGCAAAGGGGGCCGGCAGCCCCCCGGCCCCTTTATGACTTTTTCATTATTTTTTTGCGCAAAAATACGCCGTGAAAAATTTTGGAAGGGTAAACTTCTTCCCCCGATGGGGCGTTTTGGGTCCGACCCGGGGAAGGAGCGCCCCGTTTTTTTTAAATTCCAAAAATTAAAAGTTTTTTTTCTTTTTTAAAAATTTAAATTCCCCAAAAAAAAAAAAAAAATTTAAACCCTTTACCCCCCCTGGATTTTTCAGCCCGAAATTTTGCGCAGTACGGCGCAAAAAATTACGGGCTGAAATATGTCCCAAAAAAAAGCTGTGTGAACATTGCCTTAAAAAAAATCATTTGCTTGCCTAAATGGTTTTTTCCTTTAAAAAAAATATTAAAAATTTTAAAAACCCCCGAAAACCAAAAAAAAAAGTTTTTAACGGGCCCAGGTTATTTGATCTATCGGTGAAAAATCTTTTCCTGTGAACTACAAATTAAAAAAGCAAAGTTGTTTTTATTACTTGATTTTCGGGAAAATTTTTTTTTTTAAAAATTTTTTTAGGGATTTTTTCCCATTTTCCAAAGTTTTTCAGTGATTTTTGGGTGGGAAGGAGGCCCCCAACTTTTTCTACCCCACGGGCGGGGGAAGGGTTCTAAAAGGGGGAGTGTTTTATCCCCCAGGTTCGGGGGGCGTATGCCCTGGGAGAGAAAGGATACATGAAACCAAAGGAAAGGGAAACCCTTTGGTGGAGTAAAAAGGCCATTTTTAAAAAATAGGTTGGGGAAAGTCCAAGACTGTGAAATAATTTAAGGGGGTCTGTTGTAGGGTTCCACCCAAACCCCCCGGGTGGGCCCTTTTTCTTTGGGGAGAAAGGCATGGGAGCAGGGGGGGTTTGTTTAAAATTTCCCCATGGCCCCCATCCGGGTTTTTCCCAGCGGTTAAAGGTCGGGAAAGGTAAAGCTAAAGGGCGGGCTGCATTTTCCAGTTCCCTTCTGGGGGGGAGACATTCACACTGCTGGAAGGCCCTGTTTTTTGCTACACCGTCCCCCCAAGGGTTTGCTATTTGAGGGAACTAAAACCTGGGGTTTTTAGTAAGCGCTAAAGACAAAGCGGAGTTTAGTTTTTGTTTATATGTTTGCCTTTTGTTGAAATTGTAAAATTTTTGTTTGCTGGTGCAATAAAACACAGGGAAAAGCAAGAAACCTTTTTAAACCCAGATATTCCCTCTGTCTCTTTGGCCTAAAAGGACTTGTGATTTGTTCCCAGAGCTTTTGAAAAGCTCACAAAATGGTGGGGTATGCAAAAGGGCCTTTCAAAAGAGAGTTTCTTTTTAAAGGGGGAACACCCAGAAAAACGGGGTTTCCCAGCATATGTTTTTGGAAAAAAAGGGCAGAAACTGTACAAAAAGCAGAGGACTTTCCAAAAAAATAAAACGAGCTGGTGAAAAAAAATTTTTTTTTCCGGCAAATACAAACCTCCAGTGATGGAAAGGAAAAAGTAAAGCAAAAAGGGCCCACGGGGGAAAAACCGGGACAAACCCCAGGCAGAAAAAAAATGCCTTTTGATTAAAAACGACCGGGGCAGACGTGAAAGAGCAGAAAAACAGGTGAACCGGGCTCTTCAGCAACAGCTTCAGGCCCTGCCCTGCAAGGAAAGGGGCGTCAGCGGGGGGGCAGTCTCCCGCCCGTCAAGCGGTGATACACGTCCTGCAAAAGGGATGACCCAGTTTGATGATTTGAGCAAAAACCTGGGGAAATTTTCGGGGAAAGGATGCGAGAGGGGACCCAGCCCCCAAAGTGCCCCAAGGGGCCCTGCGCCCTTTACCCCCCTTCCAAAAAACCGGGGTTAAACCCAAAAAAAGGCCTACTTGGGAATGAGGGTGGGAAAACCCCAAGGGATTTACACCGGCAAAAGGGGGAAAGTCTTACCCGGGAATTGGGGGGTTACTTGGCGGTCTGGGCCCAAAGATTTTACACCGGGGAAAGTTTGATCCAGCAAAGCCACCCCCGACCCCAAAATGTTGACCTTACCATTCCTGCAAAGGGCTCCCAACCGGAGGTCTTTAAACCTGCCCAGGTGACCCGAGGGGGTTTTTTTGTGATCGCTTTTTTAAAGGTGCCTTACCGGGTGGGTCCAGCGCGTGTGGGGTAAAACGGCCCCAAAAAGGGGTCGGGGGACGAGCTGGGTTCCGTGGGGGGAAACGTTACAGCCCCCTTTTAAAGGGAATTTTTCCCCGGGGGTTCGGGCATCCTTTCTACGCCGGGAACGGGGAAAAGGTTTGTCTCTGCCCCAAAAGGGGGTCAGGGGAGGGGTCAAGGTGGGTGAAAAGGGGGGGGGGGGTTTGCCCCCCCCAAAAATCGGACCTTTAAACCAGGGCTCAGGGCCCCATTGTCTTTTGGCGTTTGTGATGGCGGGGGGGAATGTCGCCGCACGATGTCCAACGCGGGGGCCCCCCAGGGGACTGTGGGGGTTACACGGCGAAACTTCATTGTTTGCCGGGCCCTTTCTTTAAACCTCCATGCTGAGATGGTGGTGACCAGCGGGAGTGCCCCGGTAAATTTTTAAACCCGGGACGCCCCTTTTCAAGCACTCAAGGACCCCGGGAAAGTTTGGGGTGACCCGGGTTCCCAGGCCAAGTGGTGAGCTCAAAACTCCGTCCCCCCTTTATAGGGGGGTCTGTATCCATGGGGAAAATAGGGGGAATCCCAACTCCCAAGACTCCCCTAGGGGGGACTCCCTGCGGGCCGCCAAAATGAAAAGAAAGCTGTCGTGGCGACCCTCCCCTTAACAGTGTTTGTTTTGGGGCTGGGGTTTTTTCCTTGTTCGGGAATTTGTGGGAGAAAAAAAAAGGGGTTTTTGCAAGGTTAATGGCTACGGGGTTTGTGTGTCCGCACAGGCCCCCGGGGAGACCCCCGTTTGGGGTTTTTCCGTTGCCCCTCCTGGCGGGGGGGCCCCAGGGAAAAACCCCCCTCTGAGCTCGATTTTCCGCCCCCCCTTCCAATATCAGGGGAAAAATTTTTGGTTTGGGGGAAAGGGAAGGGGGCCCAAAAACCCTAAAATTTACGCTTGGGGGAAGGTCAAGATGATAGTTTGGGAAAAAACCCGGGAGACCGGGGCGGTATGGTTTTCCCTCATTTTGGGGGTCAACAATGATTTTTTAAAACCCAGGAAAAAAAGCCCGAAACCGAGGTGGGGGGACCCCAATTAGTGGCCCCCGGGAAAAACATGTCCCCCGGGGTTGTTGGACCCAGCCCACTCCCATGTGCTGGGGAGACCTTAGGGGTGGAAAAGGCCCCGGGAGGGGGTTAGAGCGAAAAATTTATTTGGGGGGGGAAATTTTTAGGGCAATGAAGTTTTTCTGCCAGCCCCTTTGCCCAGAGTCCCAAATTTAAAATCCCCCGGGCCCCCAATTTTTTGGACCCCCCAAAACCCCCCTCCCCAAAAATTTAGGGGTTTCCCCTTTTGAGAGGATGGCAGGGGAACCTATTTGGACCCGTCCAAAGCCCGGGCCCGGGGGGCCCTTTCCAAGCATATCTTAGTGGTCCTTGACAAAGCCCCCCGATACCCCGGGGCCCCTTTCCCCCTTGGGAAACCCCTCCTCAAAAGGGTTCCCAAGGGAAGTTGTTTCCCCAAATGTTTCACCCGCACTGGAATCCCGAAGGAGTTTACTGCAGACCAGGGTACCCCCTTCTTTTCGAAGTTGGGAACAAAAACTCTGCCGCCCCCTCAATTTTAAACCCTTTCCCCGTCCCTCGGTATTCACCCCCAGACCGAGGTTTTTGGTGGAGGGGTTTTCAATAAGCCCCAAAAGGGTCGATGCAAAAAAAAGGGGTTGGGGGATAAGGAGGGGAAAGGGGACGGGGGACCCCCTATTTCCCCTTTATCTCTTGTTCTTTTTTAACGGGGGGTTTTAATGAAAAGCATCCCAACGGGTTCTCCCCCTTTCGAGCCCCTCTAGGGTTTACACCCCCCCCGGGGGGGACCCCTGGACTTTTCCCAAGGAGACCGGGGAGCAGGAAAATCCCCCCAAAATAGGAGGGTGTTTTTTAAAACATATTCCCGAGATGCAGGATAGAAATGCGCGGGTCCCCCCAATAGTCCCATGGAACTACACGGGCCCCGGGAAAACCCTGGAAAGGGTATATAAAACAGGTCCCCCAAGGGGTTTTCAGAGTTTTCCGGGCCCGGCGATGGGGGGCTAGTATTGCCCCCCATGGTTGAAAGGGGGTTTTTTGGAAAATTTGGCGGGGCCCCCTATGAATCAAAGAGCGGGTTTAGTGGGGTCAAATAAAAAGGTTTTCCCAGCCGGGTAGAAGGAAAACCTTATCAAATATATCAAAATCAACCAAATTAAACCCCCCCCCCCCCCCCCCCCCCCCGGGAAAGGCCCGGTCGTTTTAAATATTTTGAGGGGGTTTAAGAGAGCTTTTAGGGGTCCCCCCAAAACCGGGGTAGCCCCTTTCCGAAATCCCCGGGAGCCCCGTAAAATTCACAGCCCCAGGAAAGCAGGGAGTTTCCCTACAAAGGGGAAAAACCGGGGGTCTTTTTAAAATTTTCCGGTTTCGAGGGAAGGTCATTGAACATGACTCATCACAAAAACCCGGGCCAAAAAGGTACGTTTGAGGCCTATGGGGGGTCTCTGAACCCCAGAGGAAAAGCAATTCCCGGGGAGTTAAAAAAGATGCTGGAGCTTGGGGTCTTTGAAAAACCCAAAGGGCGGGTGGTCGACCCCTTAGGGCTTTTTACCCCAAACCGGGGATGGAGTTTTACGTTTCTGCCCCGGGATTTTGAAAAGTTAAAACAAAAACTCTCAAATTTGTGCCTCCCCGAGGGCCCAGGGGTCGAGGGAATTGGTTGAAAGGTTAGGCCCCGCGGGGTTTACATTTATTTACTTTAAAAGACCTAAACCCAAGGGCTTTTGGGCGGGTTTCCCCCTCAAAAATGAGGCCAGGGAGAAAAAGGGCCCTTTTTCCCCCCAGAGGGGCCACTTTTTTTTCGTGTTTTCCCCTTTTGGCCCTTACAGGGGGCTCCAGCCACATTCCAGGGAGGGACGGAGTCTCCCTACACCCCCTTTAAAAAAAAAATGCCAGCATATTTGGATGACGTGGGGGGGTCTTTATCACGGTTTGGGGATTTCCCCCCGGGCCCAAGAGTGAAATGCTTTTCTTAGACGCCAAAAGGGAAAGGGCAGGTCGGGACCCCCCCAACCCTAAAATGTTCCCATAGGGCTAGGGGGAGGCCCGTTTTCTGGGGTACGACTTTGGGGGAGGGGAGGCCCCAAGCCCCCAAAAAGGGGAAAAAAATGGGGGGAAAATTTTGGGGAAAAGGGGCCTTTAAACCCCGGTTCTCCAAAAAAGAGGTTGGGCCCTTTTGGGTTTTCGCGGGGTACTATAGGAGGTTGTCCCCAACCCTTTTTCCTCCCAATAGAAGCCCGTTGACGGACCTAAAAAAGGGGGAAAAAAGCCCCACTTTGGTCAAGGTGGAACCGGGGGGGTTAAAAACAAACCCTTTCCCAAAGGGCCCTAAGGGGGTTTTACTTTGCAAAAAAGGACCCGTGTCCTCCCCCCCAAACTTTCGGGAAAAGAATTTGTTTTTTCGGGCGGGGACGCTTTGAGGAAAGGTTTGGGGGGGGCCCTATCAAAAACTTTTGGGGGAAGGGAAAAAAACACCGATGGTTTACCTTGGCGGGAAAAGTTGTCAGGGGCGGAGAAAAAACTACGCCAAAATTTGGGAAAGGGGAAAATTTGCCGGGCCCTTTAAAGTGGGCAAAGGGAGTCGCTGTTTTTTACTATTTGGGTTTAGGTAGACCCTTTGAGTCCTCCACAGACCTTTTCCCCCTTTTAAAAGTAGATGGAAACAGAAAAAAGGGGGAAGAACCCCAAGGGGGGGGACCGGGGGTTTTCCTGGCTCTACAGGTTTTTAAAAGTTTTTTGTCAAACATTTTGGGGGTTCACAACGGGGGCCAATGCTGATCCCTTTGGGTCCGGGTGCAAAAATTTTTAGGGCCCAAAAAAATTTCTCCCCCCCCAAAAGGTTTTTCTGAGCGATGGGGGGATATGAAAAGGCCCCGAGGGGGAAGGTCTAAAATTGGAGTTTTATATCCCAGCCGGGGTTCGGGCCCTTTTTATGCCTGGAGAGGGGGCCAAGATTAACATCCCAACCAAAGGAAAAGGGAGGCCTTGGTGGAGTTTAAAAAAGGGCCCAAATTTTTAAAATGGTTTTGTCGGCAGTACGATTGTTCGACAAAAAATTTTAAAGTTGTCTTTTTAGTTGGCAAACCCAGCCCTTCCCCGGGGGTGGGCCCTTTTTCCCATTGGAAGAAAAGCTTAGGCAGGGGGGTTTGCTTACCCCCAATGGCTCCACTCGGGTTTTCCCGGGGGTTTTTAAAAAGGTCAGCAGGGAAAAGCGGGCGGGGGCGGGCGGGATTCCAGTTACCTTCGGGGGCCGGGAAATTCCCCACTGGGGGAAAAGCCGTGTTGCAAAACCCCTTTCCCCCCAAGGGGCTAGGGAGGGAACTCCCACCTGTGTTTTAGTAAGCGTTTCAGAGCGAGCGGGGTTTTTTGTGGGTTTTGTTTATGTTTTTTATTTTTTCCCCTTGGGGTTTTTTGTCATACTTTTTTTTTCTGCTGGTGCAATAAACCCCACGGAAGCAAAAAAAAACCGTTTAAAACCGATATTTTCCCTTCTGTCTCATGCCTGAGGACTTGTGAGTGTTTCCCAGAGCTGTGCAAAGCTCACAGTGTGAAATATGGGAAAAGGATGCCAAAAAAAAACCATGTATGAATCTTATGTGTGGTTATTTAAAACAGATTTAAAAAACACGGAAATTTGACGGGTGTTTTAAGTCCCAAAAAAAACGGGTTACTAAACAAGCTGTCCCAAACAAAAAACCCACCATGAAGCACCCAAAAAAGGATCCGGGGAAAGGGCAGTTTTTCCTGTCTTTCAGTCTTTCATTAGCACTTTGGGGCCAAAACCAGTGTAGGGCTAACACTTCCAAAAGCACTGTGTCTGGGCTTTCCCTTGTACGGGCCGGGTAAATGTACACAAAAGTAAAACACCCGGTTCCAAATTTTGGGTTTTAGGGGGGCCCCGGAATCCCCTTTTTCTCAAAGTCCTTTTCAGCATTTTTAAAAATTCCAATGTCCTTTAGAAATTTAAAGGCCCAAGGCCGGGCTGGTGCTCAGTGATAGATAGCAGCAAATAGAAGTCCCTCACCCCTTTCTTCTTTTGAATTTTTTAAATTTTTTAAAAAATGGATAAAGGGGGGGCGGCACAAAAAAACCCTTGGGCCTACGGGCGTTTTCTTTGTCCCCCGACCCCCTTTTCCCCCAAGGCATGCCTTGAGTGGGAAAAACAAAAACAATTCCCAACCCTCACCTGTAATGAAGGGTTTGGATGGTTTTTTGGTGCATGGAAAAAAAGGGCAAAAAAAAATAAAAACCTTTATATAACGGAGAAAATCCCAAAGCAAAAAAAAAGTTTTTAAAAATTAAAAAAATAATTATTGAGACCCTTTTAAAAAAAGGTAAAAAGGCAAAAGCACCAAGCGGGCCCACGTTTGGGTATTTGAAAAAACCCTTTTACCCCTAGCAAAAAAAACTTTGCAAAATTAGGATGCTTTTTAAAAAAAGGAAAGAAAAAACCAAGGGTGTGGGGGAAAACAAAGATCAAAGAGGGAATACATTAAAAATTGGGCAATTAAAATTCCCAAATCAAAAAATAAAAAATTTAACACAACAGAAAGGGAAAAAAGACGATCCGCTGCCCCCAAACCCCCTCTTCCCCCTTTTTAATGCCTTAAACCAAAAAAAACCCCTTTTCCCCAAACTACAGCCCTATCCAACCCCCACCTGTTTCACCCTCTCACTGTCCCCCCAGGCTGCTGGGGACATATCCCCTAACCCAGGGCCCCCCCAGCAATTCCCACCATGTCTCCCCCCTTTTCTAACAGATTCACCACTAAAAATTCCCCGTTAACCCCCTTCAACCTGAAGCACATCCCTCTGACCCCAGCTCCCCCTATCCCTTTTCCTTGGAGCTCTCGGGAAATTTCACGGTCGGGTATGTAATAAACTGTCCTAGATACAGGGACTTAAAATTCATCCAAAAATTTTATTCTTCCTTGGTCTGACTGAAAAAAGGGCCAAAACCCTCTGACACAGTCTCTCCTGCTGCTCTCTCCCCTTTTGGGGCGGGGGTCCAATTTTACCCATACCCCTCGCCCTGGTAAAAAGCTTTGGGAGGAGGTTTTTGCCTCCTCTTGCCCTGACACTTTTTTCCTTCGTCCCCCTCCAACCTCTCCCTTTTCCCCCCCAAAACTCTCCTCCTTTGAGGGGGCACTCTGCCCCAATCAAACCCCCCATCCAACCCCAAGTGGCGTTCCCACCGACCATCGGGCCCTGAAAACTCCCCTTCCTCGACCACTTTGTTTCCCTTTGGTTGTCCTTTTTCTCTCTACTGACATCCCTACTATAAACAGGGGGAGTTTTTTAACATCCCAAATCGTCCCCCCCACTCTCCCCCCAACAAACTCCTTAACTCGCTCCCCCCCTTTAAACCTCTTCATAATGGACCTTTTGGAAACCACTCACAAAGATGGACACACCGGACCTCATCTTCACCCGCCCTCCCCCCTATCTGACATCTCCAATTTCCTCCCACCCCTATTGACCCAACAATCTTTTCCCTTTTCCACCACCCTCCACCCCACCTCCCCCTTCTGATCTCACACCCTAGTACCCCCCCCCGAGAAACCTAAAAAATTTCTTAACCTGCGCACCCCTCTTTTGACCCTTTTTCACCCCTCTCTACCAAATCCCCCACTTAATGACCCAAAACGCAGCCACCCCCCTTTTTACAACCCCCACAATCGTTTCCCCCTCACACAAAACAAAACCCCCCAAAACCTAAACAGAAAACCCCTTGCACACAGCCTCCACTAAACAACTAAAGGCGAGTTTCCAGAATTGCCAAAAACGCCGCTGAAGAAAACCCACCCCCCCCCGTTTTTAAAACCTTCATCTCATACAAACAATCATTACATATTTTTTAAAAAAATTGCACTCCACTAGCCAAAAAAGGATTATTTCACCATTTTCCCATATCCTCCCTGTCTCACAACCCCAGACAACTTTTCAACACCTTAAACCTCTCCTCCTCCTTCCACACAGCCCCCCCTCTAAAACCTTTTATTTTCGGGCAGAAACTTTTGCCAATTTTATTTTTCCTACAAAAAAAAATAAAACCTCATCAAAACAGCTTCAGCCCACAGTCCCCAGCACATTTTCCTCAAAAATCCGCCCAATCCCTTTTCCCCCTTAACTTGTTTTCCCCACATTCCTCATGAAAACCCTTTTCCTCTCTACTGCCCCAAACCCCAACCCCCTATCTGTAACCTTTTGACCCACGGGCCAATCCAACCTCATCCCAGACCTTATCACTGTTATTTTTCCACCCCTCACCCCCCCCTGTTCAACCCAATCGCTAACCTCGGGCATTTTCCCCTTCCTCTTTTAAACTTTCTACAAACCCCCCCCACCAAAAACCATCCCCCCCCCCCTTTTTAAAAACCCACCCCGACCCCCTTTTTTCCCTTTTCTTCCCAACATCCCCCATCCCCCCCTTTTCCTTCCCCTTTACACCCAAACCCCCATTGCCCCCAAAACCCAAAACCCGGCCCCCCCCAAAAAAACCCCCTCCAACTATTTTTCCCCCAACCCTTCCCCCCTCCAACCCCCTCCCCCTTCCCCCCCCCGGACCCATTTTTCCCCCCCCAAACAGAACCGTCTCCCCATTCTCGCCCCCACCCCCCCCCCCCCGGGCCCACCTCTGTTGGTGTCCCCCAGGGGTCACCCCGGGGGCCCAAAAACTCTTCCCCTTCTACACTTTTGGGCCCGGTTCAGCTCTTTAGTTTAAACCCCGGTTTTCCCAAATACCACTTGAAAGCAAAAATGACCCCCAAAACTCTACATCTTTTGGCCCAAAAGCCACCTTTTCTTCTCCCCCGGGATCCCAGAATGCCTATCGTCCAATCCTCCTTTTTCTCCTCCCATCTCCTAAAACGTGGGGGAAAACGAACCACACTTTCCCAAACCATCCCATTTCCCATCCCCCCCAAACCTGATCTCTCTTCCCCGGGCAACCCCAATAAAACCTCTCACCTGTTCCGCAAGCCCCGCTGCCATGGGGATAATTTTCCGGACCCCTCTTTTCTTAAAACCACACATCCAAGCCCCACCTTGCCTCCCCCCTCCACCCTGAAAAAATCCTCGCTTTCCGCTCATTCCTAAACCCTTCCCGGACTCTAAAAAAATTTGCTAGTCCATCCCCTCCCTTGCCCTACTGCAACATATTTTTTTGCGGCCTCCCTCTAGCCTTTTTCCCCCCTTTCAACCCAACCCCAAACCTCTGCTGCCCGTCTCCCCACCTTTTTCCCTTTGCTACCCTCTGCCTCTCCCCCTGCCAATCCCTTCACGGGCTACCCTTTGGGCCCAGCAAATTTAATTTCAAGTTACAAACCATGACCCCCAGCTCTCCAAAACCTTCCCCTTCATACATCTCTCCCCCTTTAAAATTCCAGATATCTCCCCTCTTACAATCTCCGACCTCCGGACCCTTTTTTTCCCGGGGCCTCCTCTTATCACTCCTCACTAACTGCCCTTCCAAACTTTTTTCCCGTGTTTTCCCCCAGTTATGGAACTCACCCCCCAAACACATCAGACTTCCCCCCCCTTCCCCGGGTTTTCAAAAGAAACCCTGAAAACCCCATTTTCTTAAGGATTTGCCTGTAAGCTACAAAAACCTAGAAGCCACTGTACTCCCTCCAAAAACATTTTGCCCCTCACCTTCTGTCTCTCCCCCCCCTCCACTGTAGTTTTTAAAAGCCCTCGCGGGGGGGGCCCGTCACCCCCTCTGTGCCAGTCAAAAAATCATCCTTTTTATAAATTGTACTTTTTTTTACATAGGGATTTAACCTCCCTTTTTGAATGTACAGCGCCCTGGAATCAATGGCGCTTTAAAATAAATAATAATAATAATGTAAATATCAATACAAATATAACAAATCATTTTTGAAATTCATGCCATTCGGGAAATGACTATCTAATAACCAGATCCAATAGGCTTCACAGTTAAGCAGGATCTTCCTCCGGTCGCGGCCTCTCTCAGGTACTTTAACTCATTCAACACCATATACTTTTAAACTCGATGTATTGCCTATGTGATGTACTGAGAAATGTTTGAAAAAAATCCTGACGAATTGAGGGTTTAAAAAATTTCCCAAATTCCCCCATTGCTCTATGATCCTTCTCTTTAAAGGGCGAATGGTGCACCCAACATAATTCTTGAAACATAAAGTACATTAAGCAACATAAACAAAAAAATTTAACGGGTTTGAAATTTGGGATAAAAACTTTTGATGGGAAAAATGATCGGCGGGAAAAATAAAAAGTAGCCACTTATTTCCCCTTAATAAATTGATAAAAGAACAACGTGAAGAGCCACACCTGTGGTTACCACATACGTGTAACCAAGTATCAGAAGGGTGTTTTCTTTCCCTGTACATACGGGAACAAGTTTAAAAACCCCAAAGGTTTTTTCCTTTTTTTTGGACAAAACAAAAACCTTGTGCAAATTTAGGGGGATAGGACGGGAACCTTTTGTAAAATCGAAGTTTTTTTTTTTACAAAAGGGTTACAATCGATGAAAATTTGGCACTAAATCCCGGTTTTATCTTTCCCCGTTTCCTAAAAGGGCCATAAAATTTAAAAAATGTTTTGTTATATTTTGTATTGATTTTTACATTGACCCGTTTTTTTTTTCTTTCTGTTGTGTATTTTTGTTTATTTAGTTTTTTAAAAGCCCGGGTTGCAAAATTTCCCAATGTTTCCTCTTTGTAAATTTTGTATCGACACATCTTTGGTTTCTTTTCCTTTTAAATAGTACCTAAAAACCAGGGTTTTAAATGCTAGGAAAGGGTTTAACAAATCCCCCGAAACCTCAGCTTTTTTTGTCGTGTTTACACTTTTTTTTAATGGATATCAATAAATTTTTTTCAAATTTTTTTAAAATCTTTTTTGGTGCGGGTTTTTTTCCTCCGTATAAAAGGGTTTTCTTTGTTTTTCCCTATAAAAACAGGGTGGGGGGACTGCCCGGGGGTTTTGGGGGCTGCATAAAGTGCTCCCCGACTCGGGGGAGGTTGGGGTATGTTCACCCCCCCCGAAGTTGTGGGACGCATTTCGCTGCGTTTTTGCGCCCCTTCGAACCCCCAAACATATCCCCCCCCGCAATTTTTGGGTAATTCATAGCTTTTAATAAGAGTTTAATGAAAAAACGCCCCGTCCCCCCCGGGTGTGAAAAATTGACATGTTTTTCGCTTAGGGCGCCGCGATAATGTTTGGTTCCCCCGCCCTCGGGGTCGGGTCCCCAGGCAAAAACCCCCGCAACCCCCCCCCGGCAGCACCTCCTGGTGCGCTCCGCTCCCGGGCCGGGTCCCCCGCGCGACTTCTAGTGCGCACGGCCCCTAAACCCCCCTGCCGGGAGATTTAAAGGGCCCGGGGCCCGGTTTTTTGGTTCTCACCGGGCCACGGCCCCCTTTTTAAAGGGCCCCTCCCTTTCTTCCCCCCCAAACCCCTTTTGCCAAATCGAAATGTCCCTTTGTGCCTGAGAGGAAGGGTTTCCCAAAAGTGTTTTGCCCCCGTTTACTGGTCCGTCCCTTTTCTGCCTCCGCCCCTTGACCACAAACCCCCATTCCGCCTTTTCCCTAACTTCTCCCTGTCCCCTACTACAACCCCTGCTTCACTTTTTGGTCCCGCGCAAAACCCCCCCTGGGCTCCCACCGAAAGCAATCACGTCAAGGGGTTAGGCCCTGGTATAATCCGCCGAAAAGGCAATTTTCCACCCCGCTTTGCGGCGGGCTCTGGTGAAAACCGCCCTTTTTTAGATTCCCTCCCTGGCGTGGCTTACTCATCGCTTGGTGGTCCAGAGGATCCACTCCCCAAATCCGTAACAGTTCGTTTACCCCCAAGGGATCCCCCCAAAGGGGGCCCTCTACCAAGCGTCTCCGACCTCACACCACCGGGGCCCTCAGCAATCTAACAGATCGCGCACAAGCGCAACAGCTGAACCAATTGAAATTTCAAAAGATGCCGCAGCTTTCCCGGCAAATCAGCACAACAAACGGGGGCCTGGCTTTAAGCAGCAGCATTTGTTCCGGGGGCATCCCCGGGCCCCGAACTCCGCTTGTCCATTTCCGACAAGTTTTGAGGGGGACTCCCAAGGCCTGCAAGGGGGTTTTATTAACCCCTTTTGGGTCTCCACGGGAACTTATTTGGTTTGGTCATTTTCCCCTCCCAAAGGTCCAAGGGGGGCCCCCGTGGTCAGTTTCCTTTCCATCCGGGGGAAACCCCGGCCCGGGGCGAAAGCCACTTTTTGGGGCCGAAAGCGATCCTTTTCACAGCCCGATCTGGCGGGCATTCTTTCAGGAGTTTCCCCCGGGGGTCCCCTTTGAGGAAACCCCGCCCGCAGCCTCGTCGCCTTTAAACCGCTTTTTTAAACCCAAAAAGCAGGGGGAAATCCTCCCTTTGGGGACCCACGGCCGTGCAAATTTTTGCACCTTAGCCACTGAATTGGCGTGGGAAAGGGGGTGTGGTTGTGCCCCACGTGCAAGAAAAGGGGCCCCTCCGGCCAGAATTTAAGGGTGCCCCCCGCCACCCCGGGGCCTCCACGTCATTAAGTGAGCTCATTCCCTCTGGCACACCGCATAGACATCCCCTTTTTTCCCAGAACCCGGGGGGAGCTCCCCAGGAACGCGAAAAACCCCCAAAAAAAATCGCTACCCCCTCTTTTCGCCAGTGTTTCAGCTTTCCCCCACTGCCCCCCCTCCCAGCCAGCCCTTTAAAAAGGCCATGCAAGGGGGACAGAACCCCCCTGTCTCCCAAGAGCTTTTCCCGACGGCGTGAGAGAATTTTCTCTACTGCGGCAGCCCCGAACACTTCCGTAGGGGGTTTCCCCCCTTCCCTTTGGGGAAACCCTCCCGGGAAAAGCACGCACCTAGGGTGTCGTGGAGGGCGGTCCCTTTGGTTTTTGGGGTAAACCCCTTTCCAAAGGCTCATGCGGCCCCTCCGGTTACGTCCAAATTTCCCGGGAAACTCGTTCCGAGTGTCGGCCCCTTTCCCGGATTTCCCCATCGGGTGGGAGCTTTAGGGGTGCTTCCCTTTGGGGAAACCCAAGTATCGGCTCCCCGGGGGGTCCCCTAACCAACCCCTTGGGCAAACTCCTCCTCAGTGGGGAACTAAAAGCGACCATCCATTTTCCGGGCTGAACCATTTTTTTCCCACAAATAGGGGCCCCCGCACAGGGAAAGGGAAACACGTTCTTCGTGTTTTCCCCTTTTTTCCCCGGCCGTTTTTACCCGGGGCTTTCCCCTTTGGGTACAGCGTCACGCCCCTATGCTTTATTTGGAAACGGGGTTTAAGTTTTGCGCTGGGGGCCCCGGACTGCCAGTCTCGTTGTTTTTTCGGCAAAAAAACCCCCGGGCCCGGGGGCGCCCCCGTCCTCCCCCATCCTCTCCCCAAACCCCTACCTGGTTTACCGGGAACCTTTTCAGGACTTTTCCCAAAACTTTTTTTTCCCAAAGCGAGCTGAAACACCCCTTTTCCCCCCCATTTTGCCCTTTAAAGAATTTCCCCATAGACCTGCCCAAACCCGGGGGCTAATCCTCTCCCCGGGGTTTGGGGGCTACCCCTCTCCGACCCAAACTTTGGGGGATGTCGGCCTATGGGAAAAAAAAAATCAAAAAAGGGTTTCCCTCCCCCCAAATCTACTTTTCCGGCGGGTTGGGCCCGGTTTTTTTTTTGTGGAAAGAAAGATGGGTCCCGAAACCGTGCATTTTTACCCACCGGGGGTCCCAAAAAAAGATCACCCTCAAAAACCGGAACCCTCCCTTTAAAACAAGGAACCTTTGACCCTCTCCGGGGGGGGAAAGGGCTTTTTCCCCCAAAGGGCTTGGGGGGGCAAAAAAACTCAACCCCGGGTCCGGGAAGGCAAAGAGTGGAAACGGCCTTTAATACTCGTGAAAGGGCACTTTTAGATCCCGGTAAGCCCCTTCCCGCTTTTTCAACGCTCTGGCCCCTCTTCCGGAATTTTTCAATAAATTTTTTTGAGACCTCCATATTCCCGTGTATTGGGCTACTTGGGTTACATCCTGGGGGGGATTCTCCCCCCCGATCTGGAAACCCACCCTTACATTTGCGCCAGGGGCCTGAACGCCTGCCGGGGAACCATCTAACACTAAACTGAAAAAATGCCTATTTCACCAACCAGCCTCCCGTTCCCTTGGGTACATAATTCAAAATGGGTCTGGGGGATGGACCCCAACCCCCCAAACTCCTGGCGTCCTAAAAGTGGCCCCCACCTGTTGGGCCCGCGGGCTAAACAAATTTTCCCCGGGTTTCCCAAATTACTACCCAAACAATTCATCCCCCACTTTTTAATGTTGGTTTGCACCAATTGTGGGCCCCTTTCTAAAAAACATGCCAACCCGAAACTGTTTGGGCCCCCGGCCCCCCCGAAGAACCTTTTTCCAAGATGAAGGCAAACAATCCCCCCCCCGCCCCCCGGGTTTTACCCGGCCAAAATACCGAGAAACCCTTTTTTTCGGAAGTGGACGCCTCTTCCATAGGAGCTGGAGCACTGCTCCCCCAAAAAGGGGCCCCAAAGGGGAAGACTCGGACCCCGCGGGTTTTTTTTCCCCGGGCCTTCAAAACCCAGAAGAAGAACATACCCCTTGGGATCGGGAAAATTTTTTAGCCATTAAACTTTCCCTAAAATGGCGCCACCCCCTGGGGGTTGTTTTTTTCCCCGTGAATATCTTCACTGACCACAAAAACCCCCCTCTATCTCCAGACAGCACAACGTCGAAATCCTCCGTTTAAGCAGAGGCTCTGTTTTTTTGCCCGTTCAACTACATCATCCACTTCCCGACCCTTTCAGAAAAGAACCTCAAGGCCGATGCTCTTTTCCCCCCTGCCTCCATGTTAGTGGGGGGGAAGGGGGC
Organism: Phyllomedusa bahiana; assembly: GCA_025379985.1. Lineage (NCBI taxonomy): Eukaryota > Metazoa > Chordata > Amphibia > Anura > Hylidae > Phyllomedusa > Phyllomedusa bahiana. The sequence continues at coordinate 3,544 of JAODAL010024112.1, read as the reverse complement.
GGGCCCCACAAATATTGAAACCCCCCCCCCCGGGAAAATCTATGCTGTTGGGTCCCACTAAACCCCCCAAGGGGAACCCCCAGGGAACGTTTGTGCCCCTCCTCCGGGTTTAGGGTCCTGAAATGGGGCACTGTTTCCCCCATAGCCGGGCCCCCCTGGGGTTCGAAGGACTTTTTCTTATTTCCCGGGCAAAGGTGGCCTGGCTCCCTTAAAAGTTTTAAAAGGGGTTTGGGGCCTGCACCACCTGTGCCCCGCAATAAGGGCACCCGCCAAAAACCTGCGGACAAATCCAACCTCTGCCGGGGGCCTAGCGTCCCCTTGGGGCCATAAAAGCCCCTGGGCTTCATAACTGACATTTACCCCCCTCTGAAAGGGAATACGTTTTTTTGGGTGGTCACTGACCGTTTTTTTTTCCCAAAAAGGCTCAAGGGTTTTTCCCTTGGGCCGGGCCTTCCCTTTTGCCCTCGGCTCGCCAATATTTTTTTTTTAAAAAAAAATTTTTCCGTCTGCCTGGACTCCCCCTTTCACATAGTCTTTGGACCGGGGGTCCCCTTTCGTCCGAGATTTTGGAGAGGCCCTGCTCGCCCAAATGCAATGGAACTGGGCTTTTTCCTCTGGGTTTCCCACCCACAATCCCTTTGGGCAAAGTGGAGAGGGTGAATCAAAAGGTTTTTTCCAAGGGACTTTCTCCGCCATCTTCCCCTTTTGCCAAGCAAGATGACTGGTCCAGTCCCACTACCTTGGGCGGAATTTTCGATAAATTTCCCCGGGCTCTGGGTTGCTGGGGCATTTTCCCCCTTTTTCCATTGTCTTTTTGGGCGCAAACCCCGCCCCCCCCTTCCCCTGCCCTCTTTCTTTCCCCCATGTCCCCCCGCTGTGGCAGGCTGGTTTGTGACCTATCCCCCTGTCTGGAGGGGGGAAAGCGCCAGTCCCTGCTTCGGGGCCTTTGGCCCCTTGAAGACCCAAGTGGAAAAAAAAAAGAAAACCCCCCCTTCCCTTTGTCCCGGGGGATAAGGGGGTGGCGTCCCCTTTAAAAAATATTTCCCTTTTAAAAACCCCACTACAAGCGGGTCCCCCGTTTTTTAGGTCCCCCCTTTTTGGGGAATTTCCCGAGGGGCATTTAAACCTTGGCCTACAAGCTCCCGGCTCCCTCCGACCATGCCCATCCCAAACTCCTTCCAGTTCTCCCCACTGAAGGCCCCCAAAACCCTTCTTTCGGTCCGTGGTTCCCCCGTCTCCTGGGAGCTGTTCCAAACCCAAAATTTTTTCCGTCAAAGAGATTTTTCCATAAAACGGTTCGGGGGGGAAAAGGAAAAAAAAAATTTTTTTTTTGGGGACCCGGAAGGGGGTTTGGGGCCCGAGGAAAGGGGCGTGGGGGCCGGAGGAAAAACATCCCGGGTAGGGGTCTCTTGTCTAAGTTTTTTGCGGGGCCCGAAAGAAGGGGGGGGCCTAAGGGGGGGGAAACTGTTAAAAGGGTGTCCCTGCGACCCTCGTGGGCCCGGGGCGCAGGCACACCCCAACGCCGCGGCCCGACCCCGTGGGCTTCGGACACCCCCGGGACGCTGGGGCGCATTACCCGTCCCCCCGGCCTCCTGGGTCCCCGGGGGCCCCCCCCCCTCTCCCGGCCCGGGGAGATTTAAAGGGACATTTCGCCGGTTTATTGGGTTTTCAACCCGGGGACGGACCCCCATTTTAAGCCCTGCCTCCCCCCGCCACCCCTTTCCCAATCGATAGTGCCTTTTTGGGCCCGGAGAGGAAGCGTTCCAAAAAATTTCCTTGTCCCGTTTATTTTGTAACCGTACCTTCTGCCCCCGTCCCCTTTACCACGAAAATTAGGCCTTCCTGACCCCCTGCCCGTCCCCCCACTTTCGAAACCTGCTTCACGGGTTTTGTACCCGCGCAACACCTCGGTGGGCCCCCGCAACAAGTCACTCAGGTGTAACGACCCGGAAATAATCCGCCCCCCCCCCCCCCCGGGCCACCAAACCCCCCCCGGGGAGCAAAGGGGGCCAAGGTTTGCTTACTTCCTAAAACACACCCGCATTGGGAGTGCATACATTTCGTGCCAGCATACGGGCCGGGGGTGAACATACCCTTAAAAGTTTTAATGAGGAAACCCTGAAAGCCAACATGGGGGTGTGACATACTAAGCAAGCATTAATTTCCCTCCCTTCAAAAAGGGGCTGCAGGGCATAATTTCCCAAAAAGACAAAAAACCCAAACCACCCCCTCCAAAAAGACCCCCTTTCCCCGCCCAAAAAAATGGGGGGTAAAGTGTTGGACTGACAAGCAAGTTTCCCCACAGGGCCTTTAAAAACCAAAAGACCAACTTTGGGGGGATTTTTGATATGGAAGGGGTTTAAAAGCGCCCAAAAAACTCTAACATCCACCACTCCTGATGCCCGTCATAAAAGAAGAAAGAATTTGGCAACCGCGAAAAAAAAACTGGGGGCCAAACCCAAAAAATTGAAAAAACTTTGGACACAATTTGCCCCATTGTCACTCGGGGAGTGTACTCATTTATTGTTGCCAGGGGTTTTAAACCCATTGATGTCTTGTGTTTTTTTAAAGGACACATCAAATTTTTATACAACTTTTCAATGACTATTTTAACTTTGTATCAAAGGCCCATACCCCTTTGTTTTTCTCATGAAAAAAATATAATACAATTTTCCCAAAAATGTGGGGGGTGAACCTATTTTTTTTGTGTACTGAATTTTTGAATATACACCCATAGACATAAACCTATAAAGACACAAAACATATATACAAAAAATATCTATTTTCCCCATACCAAAAATAACACATACATACATAAAGGCCTACATATAGATAGACATATAGGCATACTTATTACAACCCCATACTCTTTCTAAAGGCCCTATGCTACAGGGATAGTTTTTTTTTTACAGTCGGACGTTCGGGGGATTAAAAATACGAATTTCCTCCAAAACAAAAAAAAAAACAGGGGAATTGTGCGCATAACAGCAAGGAAAAGTCCGTGCTGTAGTTTTTTAACGAAACAGATTTTTTTCCATCAGTTCAAAATCCGGGGGGAAATCCCAACAAATACGGACGGACATAAAATTAACAGGCCGCGGGCCTGGCTTGGAGCGTCCACCGCAGTGCTGGTGATTCTCCCCTGTGGATCAAGTACTGACGCTGGCCTGTGCCGCAGCTACAGGGGCCACAGCGGTCGCATACTTGACTGGACCCCTGAGCCAGGGGCCTGCAGGACCCTCCTCGCCATTTAAACCGATGCAAATAAACTTTAATCAGGGCCCAAAACACCCCAGGATTTTCCTGACCCCTTCCTTTAAGCCCGCTGGGGGCAGCGGCCCCAAGTACTAGGCCCAAAGGGCCTTTATCTGGGTTTGGGGGCTTAGTAGACCCCCGAACTGGCGACCAAGAGCAGGGCGGCGTAATAAACGCCAACGCCGAAACGCCCCAAAATTCAAGTCCAGGGGGAAGAAGAGAGGCAAGTATAATTATTTTTGTTTTAAATTGCGGGGCCCTATATATACCTACCTAACTACTGGAGGGC
>JAODAL010024111.1:0-61245 GCA_025379985.1 Phyllomedusa bahiana | reverse complement strand
TGGGGAAGAAAGGTGGGAAAGCGGAAGTGTGAGAACCCCGCCTTCCTTTAACAGTAAATACCGGTAGCGCTTGCCCCCCCGTTGAGTGTGGACCAATTGAGCTTCACTTGGACATACTGGTGGTTAACGCTCCTGTTACCCCCAGGTGCCCTTTATCTTGGCATTCTTTTTCTCATTTTACTCAACGTGTGGAGGAAATGGTCTCTGTACTTTGTTCTCTGTCTGTGCTCCATACTCCATGTTCTCTGAATAACCTACATCTGGTCAAGTTTTCCTGTACCTCCCTTGTACAATTCAGAGGAATTTTTTTAACAGCTATTTTGTACATGCAAGTTTTTTTAGTACTTTAATTCTAGAAAACACATTTTTAAAATAGGATGGAATCCCACCATGTCTTTGTTTCTCTTTTTTTCATTGTATTAAATGGGTTGTCTCAATACAGGGATTGATAGCTATGTTAAAGATCTTGCAAAAACAAGTCATTTTGAATATGTGTCATTAAAGCTACTATTCCGTCTGCCCCAAACAGCTACCCTGAGCACTTTGTAATTGTGAGAACAAATGTCTGTTAGAAACAACATTTTTTAGAATAGGACCTGTAGTATAGTGCATGTCACAGCAAAATGCCCCCAAAATTCAAAGCATGACCTTGAGCCACTTTGTTAAATTGTGAAGAACAAATGTCTGTTAGAAAAAACATTTTTTAGAATAGGACCTGTAGTATAGCTGCATGTCACAGCAAAATGCCCCCAAAAATTCAAAGCATGACCCTTGAGCCACTTTGGTCAATTGTGAAGAACAAATGTCTGTTAGAAACAACATTTTTAGAATAGGACCTGTAGTATAGCTGCATGTCACAGCAAAATGCCCCCAAAAATTCAAAGCATGACCCTTGAGCCACTTTGGTCAATTGTGAAGAACAAATGTCTGTTAGAAACAACATTTTTTTATAATAGGATCTGTAGTATTGCTGCATTTCAAAGCAGCATGACCAAAAAATTATAAAAATGACTTCTCAGCCACTGTTAAAAAATTGTGAGGGAGAAATGCCACTTAGAAGCCACATTTCTATTCCAAAGGACCATAATTATAGCTGTATCTCACAGCAACATGACCCCAAAAAATTATAAATATGACTTCTCAGCCACTATTAAAAATTGTGAGGGAGAAATGCCACTTAGAAGTCACATTTCTGTTCCAAAGGACCATGATTATTGCTGTATCTCACAGCTACATGACCTCAAAACCATTGACAATGCGAAAACTTCTTAAGATAAAGTGAGTAAATGGAATACGGTGTTGTCATGAAACCTTGCTGTCTTTTACAGTCTCCTCACAGCAAAACCATCAAAATGAACTGTTGGGAAAATAGAATAAAAATTGAAGTTAGAAATGATCATTTTAAAAAAAAGTTTTCACGAGGACCATTTCTGTTTGAAAAGGAATGTGAAGTTACACCGGCAACTAATCGGTGACCTCGGCAATTGGGGCCACAACATCAATCAGAGATTCCATGCCTGATTCACTCCTTGTTGAAAAGTCAAAACGGTTCACATTATCTGTGGGAAAGCCGGTTGCGTTTGTCTGGATAGATCTACAGCTGTGCTGAAGGTTCAACGCTAAGATATGACGTGGGCTGCTGGCAGGACAACACCTCTATGGCAGTTCGACGAGCCAGCTCGGGCCATTCGTCATTTTGGATACCAGAAGTCTATTGGTACGGAAACACATGCAAAAAAATCGGTGTGTTGAGACGCGTATAGTCGGTGGGCTCCATGATCTTAAGCGGATCTCTGTGTGTTGGATGTGTTGGACCTGACATTGCAGGCGTTGGTGATGGTGGTAAACAAAGATTGCCAGAGGGGGGGGTGGGGGGTTTCACCCAGTAGGCTTTCGGGCCACATTGCATGCTGCTGCAGCTACGCAACTTGGCACTCTACTGCTGTCACGTCGCTCGATGTTGTTCCACCATGACATTTGGGGAAACGTTTGAATGCAGACGCAACAGAGTCTCCAGTTGTCAATCAGGCATTGTCTCCCTGTTCCTGCTTTTAATTCTTTATTTGGGTGAGGTGGTAGGAAAAGTGTCTGATTTTTGTTTTGTACCGGGATCCAGGAGGGTGGCCACCAGTAACTGCTTGTTCATTTTGATGCCTTAATGCGAGGATCATGTTGGAGGCACAATGGAGCACATCCCAAGCACTCATGTGAGAGTTGGAGACCTTGATTTCCCAAGCCTCGGGGTCGAGGGGACACTAGCAAATCTGTTTTCCTCATATTCCTCTCGCTCCTCAAAGTCGCGCCAACCTCTTTCCAAGGCAGGGATCGTCGGAACAAACATCGGTGTCTTGAATTCATCTCCTTCCTCCTCCTACGCCTGCCTCGGCACTGCTTCAACTCAGCCCTGGCTTGCCTGTGATGTTGCACCCTGTGGCTGATGCGCCACCTTGCATCTAGATCTGGAACCCGTAACCACTCTGACCTATTGAGACCGATGCAAGTGGAAAACTGTCGTGGCCTTGTGGATTTGACGGAGAGAAAAGGCTAAGTGTCCGCCATTCTGTGTCCGTACTCCTCCTCCATACTGCTGGCGGGGGACTTGTTTGTTTCAGGGGGAAAGTGTCAAAAGATACGTTCACAGAACTAAGATCACCTACAATGCTCTTGCTGATCAAGGGCATTGTCCACACTGGACCACATTTTGGTGGGGCCTGGCTTCTTAAAAATGGCAAGGATGTGCAGAGCTCTTTCACCTGGCCTCCCACTCTGGGGTTCAACACCCAGGAGAGTCCGTACCGCTGCGTGTCAGGCCATGTGTCATCTTCGTACTGCGTAATGGCATTGCGCTGCTGCCACAATCGATGGAGAATGTGGAGGGTTGGAATTCCAGCGTGTTGCCAGTTGGTCAACCAATTGGACGGTTGACGGGGAGCCGAGATGACGCTGCAACGCACCAGGCGGGATGACAGCAGGGTGCGAAAACGGCGGAAGTGCGAAATCAGACCCATCGAGCCTCTTCAGCAGGCTGTCCTGACACGGGTCAGCTCTTTAGAAATTTCTGGTCGATCAAGGTTCATGGAATGTTGCCAGGCAAGGGTTGTGCTTCCAGCCTAACGATCTTAAGGGATGGCCAGAGATTTCGCCCGTTATGGCACAACACCACCTTTGCCTGGCACAAGGTTTCTTCGTCACCCTGCCAGCGCTCGGTACTCGTTGCTGAGAGCCGTCCACAGCTTGGACCTGTGTGTGGACGGTCTCCATGGCAGATATTTAAACATGGCCTCGGTGTCTCTGGGCACGTGATGCCACCAGAGGACTTGGGGGAAAGAGCCCTGCACCATCCTGCAGTTTTGAAGAGCGGTGCGCCGAGCCCTGAGAGACACCGTCACTCCCCAGAGACATCACCCAGATCACCCAGTGAGCTCTGTCACTGAGATATTAGCGGCCTTGGCCAGTGCTTTCTAAGTCCATGTGTCGGTGGTGAGATGGAATTTTCCGGAAAACAGATGCAGAACAACGCGCTTGAAATTTTAGATGACACGTGGATGGCAGGGCTGGGACGGCTTTTTTGGCAAAAATAATGCCTGCTCGGCTATTGGTTATTGGTGCGCACGGCGAGGGCATTGACGTGGCGGAATCCCACTCACTGTGTCCACCAGGACGGAAAGGCAACATTTCCAAGGCCAAATGCCTGGCAATGCCGTCATTCTGCTTTTGGCTTTGGGATGGTTGGGTTAAAGTGTTTTCTTCTGTTCCCAAACCTGGATGAAGAAGGGGCTGGCTGATTAGATGGCGCTTGTACGGCGTGCAGGTCGTCCAAACTGCGGAAGGAGAAGGGGTAGGATGGGTCTCTGGTGGTGCTGGTGGTATCGGGCGACGGTGGAGGATGAAGAGGACGGCTGATTCCCTGATAATGACTCTGAGGGACCATGGGCAGCGGAGTGAAATACGGCTTGGTGGTGGCGGAGGAGGAGGTAGGCGGGGCAGACAGAGGGCTTAGGTGTGACAGTGGTCAGTTGGTTGGGTAGGGCCCGACGTCGGTCTGGATTTTTGGCACAAGTGTTGCCTCCATTTCAAATTCATGCTTGCGCTTGGCATGGACTAGGACATGTTGGTGTGGTTAACCACTTATTGGTTCTTGACTTACTTATGCGTTTACGGACAAAGGCGGCCATATGACATCGTGGGTGAACTCAGAGGCTTGCTCAAAAAAGGCCAGGCTTGTAGAGGTCATGGATCCTTTTTGGACCGGCGATATGCGAGGAGAGGGGTTTGCGATGACCGTGGTGGCGGAATCATTTCAGCGGACTTCATGCGACCGCCCTCTTCCAATTTTTTGTGGCGGGACCCGTCATGACACTACCCATTCGTCTTCATCCTCGTCACTGATTGAAGCGGCTCCGCAAGCAATATTTGCGGAAACGACCAGGATGGATCGCAATGTCGTCATCTTCATCCTTCATCAACACAGGTGACTTGGTCCGTCTGACTTTCTGCATTCCCAGAAGCCTGCAGGCTAAAGCAAGGGGCACTGCTAGGCGTTGCCGACCCCGACCGGGATTTTTTGCCGATTTGAACGGCTTCCTTCAACCTTCCTCTAGTTGCTTCACTAAACTGGGCGAACGAGCAGACTATATCATCCTCTTGAATCTTTTAACATGCCTTCACTGACCCACCGAATTTTTGTCATCAAAGATGGTCTTCAGAACAAATGATTATCCCACAGTGGTGGGTACACGATGGTTGACATCCTGGGCCTGCTTCACATGTTGGACGGATGTGATGATGCTGATGAAGTACATTTGTGGCCCTGTCGACTGGGAGGACAAGGAGGTAAGACTGCTAGATGCAGGTCTGCATTTAACCACTGAAGGACAGATTGGCGCACGATGTTCGTTTACTTAGATTCACAGGGCCCTGACCCAGCGGATGACAGGCCTGACGGTCCTTGCAACTGACGATCGCTGGCATGCGTTGTTGTCGGCCAGCACTGGAATGGAGCACCTTCTCTCGTACCTCTTACCTCCATGTGCTACCCCCTCCTCTTTGCTCGCTTACATCAATGCATTTGATCCTTGTTCCCAGATCAATATACAAAAAATTTGAGATGACGTATTGGATTAGTTTGGAAAAGTATCTTATTAAAAGTCGGCAAATCATGCATTTTCTCAAATCCTCTAATCAAACAAAAATTGCTGGATTCAAATTTAATGCTAGGGGTGTCTATCAACAAATTGGACTGAGGAAAAAGTACCAATAAAAACACGTTCTGTTATGATTTGGTTATAATAAATGGTATTTTTTGCACCTTTCAATTCTCCTGTGGTGAATATAGTATTGACTGTTTTAAGATTTAACGTAGATGCTGCGTCAATGAACAGTACTGGGTGCGCAAAACGTTCAAAAAACCGTCATCTGTTATGTTTTCATTTTATAAATACGACGGTATTTTTGCACCTTTTCAATTCACCTGTGGTGAATTTGAATTTCTGTTTTATGATTTTTCGTAGTTGCTGCGTCAAATGACAGTACTGGGTGCGCAAAAGTCAAAAAAACCACGTAACTGTTATGTTTTGATATAATAAACGGTATTTTTTGCACCTTTCAATTCACTGTGGTGAATATAGAATTGCTGTTCTTAAGATTTACGTAGATGATGAGTCAATGAACAGTTATGGAGTGAGCAAAAAAGTCAATAGAAACACGATCTGTTATGTTTTGTATATTGCACGGTATTTTTTGACACCTTTCAATTCACCTGTGGTGAATATAGAAATTGCTGTTTTAGATTTACGTAGATGCTTTTGCGTTCATATGAACTGTACTCTGGGTGCGCAAAAGTCAAAAAACACGTAACTGGTATAGTTTTGATATAATAAACTGTTATTTTTTTGCACCTCTTCAATTCTCCTGTGGTGAAATAGATTTGCTGTGTTAAGAATTTTCGTAAGATGCTGCGTCAATGAACACGTAATGGGTGCGCAAAAAATTCAAAAAAACGTAAACTGTTATGTTTGATATAAATTAATGTATTTTTTGCACCTTTTCAATTCAACTGTGGTGGAATATAGAATTGCTGTTTTTAGATTTAGTAGATGCTGCGTCTATGAACAGTTAATGGGTGCGCAATAAAGTCAAATAAACGTATAAACTGTTATGTTTTGATATTAATAAAATGTATTTTGTGAACACTTTCAATTCCTGTGGTGATATTGAACTTGATGTTTTATAGATTTACGTAGTTGCATGCGTCAATGAACAGTACTGGGTGCGCAAAAGTCATAAACACGTATCTGTTTGTTTTCGTAAATACACGGTATCTTTTTGCCCTCCTTTCAATTCACTGTGGTGAATTTAGAATTGCTGTTTTAAGATTTAGTTGTTGTGTCGATCAATGAAACAGTAATGGGTGAGCAAAACTCAAAAAATCAGTATCTGTTTTTGTTTACGTTATATACAAGGTATTTTTTGCACCTTTAAATTCACCCTGTGGTGAATATAGAATGATGTTTGAAGATTTAGTAGTTGACTGCGGCAATGAACAGTCACTGGGTGCGCAATAGTACAAAAAAAACAAGTATTGTTATGTTTTCGTATATTACACGGTATTTTTTGCACCTTTCAATTCTCCCTGTGGTGAATATAGATTTGCTGTTTTAAGATTTAGTAGATGCTGCGTCATTGAACAGTACCTGGGTGGCAAATGTCAAAAAACACGTAACTGTTATGTTTTTGATATAATAAACTGTATTTTTTGCCACACTTTCAATTCACTGTGGTGAATATAGATATTGCTCCGTTTTAAGATTTACGTAGATGACTGCGTCCAATTAACAGTACAGGGGTGCGCAAAAGTCAAAAAAAACGTAATCTGTTATGTTTTAGATATATATCACGGTATGTTTTGCTCATTTCAATTCACCTTGTCGGTGAATTTAGAATTGCTGTTTTGAAGATTTACGTAGATGCTGCGTCAATGAACTGTACTGGTGCGCCACAAAGTCAAAAAAAACACGTAACTGTTATGTTTTGATAATAATAAACGGGTATTTCTTTGCACCTTTCACTATTCACTGTGGTGAATATAGAATTGCTGTTTAAGGATCTACGTCGATGCTGCGTCAATGAACAGTACTGGGGCGCAAAAGTCAAAAAACACCGATAATACTGTTATGTTTTGATATAATAAACTTGTATTGTTTGACTTTCAATTCACATGTGGTGATAATAGGAATTGATGTTTTAAGATTTACGTAGATTGCTGCCGTCAATGAACAGTACTGGGTGCGGAATAGTCATAAACAAACACGTATCTGTTATGTTTTTAGTATATTACACCCCGGGTATTTTTTGCACCTTTCAATTCACATGTGGTGAATATAGAATTGCTGTTTTCAGATTTACGTCAGATGACTGCTGTCAATGAACAGTGCTGGGTGCGCAAAAGTCAAAAAAAACGTAACTGTTATGTTTTGTTATAATAAAAGTTATTTTTTTGCCAACTTTCAAATTCACCTGTGGTATGTATATAGAATTGCTGTTTTATGATTTACGTTGAGGCTGCGGTCAATGAACTGTACTGGGTGCGGCAAAAGTCAAAAAACACGTAAATGTTATGTTTTGATTATAATATAACGGTTTTTTTTGCATACACTCTTCAATTCACTGTGGTGTTATAGGAATTGCCTGATTTAAGATTTACGTAGATGACTGCCGTCAAAGGAACGTACTGGGTGCGCAAAAAGTCATAAAAGTATATGTGATGTTTTGATATAATAAACTGTATTTTTTGCACTTTACAATTCATCTGTGTGATTTAGAATTGCTGTTTTAAGATTTTACGTAGATGCTGCGTCACATGAATAGTACTGGCGGTGCGCAAAAGTCAAAAATAACACGTAACTGTTATGTTTTGATCGATAAACGGTATTTTTGTGCACCTTTCAATTACCCTGTGGTGTATATAGAATGGATGTTTAAGTGTTTAAGTAGATGCTGCGTCAATGAACAGTTCTGGGTGCGGCAAAAGTCAAAAAAAACGTAAAACTGTTTATGTTTCGTGAGATAATATAACTGTATTTTTTGCACCTTTTCAATTACATCTGTGGTGATATCATAGAATTGCTGTTTTAAGATTTTTACGTAGATGCTGCGTAATGAACAGGTACTGGGTGCGCAAAAAGTCAAAACTAAACCAGTAACTGTTATGTTTTTCGCATTAAGATCACACGGGTATTTTTGGCATAACAAACTTCCTGTGCTGTGTGCTACTACAAGATTGCTGGATTGTAATTTAAAGGCACAAAGGTTGAAATATAAACAGTCACAGGGGTGTATTGGGTAAAATTGAACACCTTCTTGAAATGTATACTGATAATCTAAAGTGGAGTTTTGCAGCTAACAAAGTGACCTGCAGTTACTAGAAATGTTGATGTTTATCCAAATATAAGTTAAGGACTGCCAATTATCCAGGAAATACTTCAATAGCCAAAAACTGTTAATAATAAAGTGTATTCCACTGACAATATCTACACTAAGTCTTGGTGAACTTTATCCTATGTTCTTTATAGATAGAGCTTTGTCTGGGTTCGGCCGCTGGGGGCCCCCCCCCGCTACCGCAGCCGTGGACTTTACACGGAAGATGCTGCTTTAAAATTTCTCTAGCATAACTACATAAAATCTTTACAAATAATCTAATATACTAAATTGAAGGATTTCACAGCTAATAGACAAGAGGTTTCTCTGTGCAGAAATAGCCATAATTTCGACTGAGCTGTGTGGCCATCAGGCAGGAGCGCAAGTCTTTCCCTTTGAGACGTGAGAGACATGAGCTGATACAGGGAAACGCTGTTCTATGTTAAAAACGAGGCGGTCATGTGAGTTTTTCCAGCCACAATCTCAACCATACACTCCAGTCATGACGTAGCACACACATCTACTGCTCTATTATATTTCTGATTTGCTTGGGCCGCACCAATATTACAGTGAAGCGCGAAAAAGGCGCGATCTCTTAATAGTTGATGCCTCAGATTTTAACCCTTAATTATCGCGAATCGATCTGGAAAATATCGATCAATTATAAAACCTTGCAGATTTAACTTTGTCGTAAAAACTCGCTCAAACACTTCCTTAAACAACAATAACCTGCATGTCACTACACTATCCAAAACACATGTACTGCCCTCACATTCTGTCTCCTTACCTCACTTCCTTTTAGAGTTGTAAGCCCTTCGGGGCAGGGTCCTACTATCCTTCATGTACAGTTGTTAGTTAGTAATTTGTACCTTTGTACTTGTTTGACATAGTATGTAAAAAACCTGATAGTGTTACAGCGCTCTTAGGAACCAAGGGGATCCAAATAAATAAATAATAATAATTAGATTGAATAATATTATTAATAATATTTAAATGGGATATTTGCATGTCTTCTGTTGTGCTGTATCCACTCCTGCTTTTTGCTAGACAATCTGATCCTTCCATTCTCCTTCTGGAAAGGTGAAATGAAGGGAAACCCAAACAATAGGAGTCAACATCATCGAAATGGTGGAGGGTGGATAATGCATTAGGATAGCCACAGGGTGTTCCAGTGTGACAGTGGTCAATTGGGCAAGCTGCTGAGTAGGCCACAGATGGGACAATCAAGAGTGTGGACGGTGTACGGCAGCATGAGTAGGCACAGTGTGGCACAATCACAGAGTGATGGAGGTGAACAGCTGCATCAGTAGGCCAACAGAGTGGCCAAATGACAAGTTTGAGGGATGGCAGCAGCATCAGTAGGCCACCAGAGTGTGGCGCAATCACAGTGTGTGGAGGTATGCAGCACATCAGTATGCCACAGAGTGGCACCAAGACACAGTGTGGAGGGGTGGCAACAACATTGAGTTGACCACAGATTGGCACTTTGACACTAAGGTGGAGGTGTCGGTAGCATCAAGAACAGCATGAGGTCATAGAGTGGACACTGACAAATTCTGGGGTTGGCGGCAACATCGTAGGCCCAAAGATTGGCACCAATGACACAGTGTGGAAGGTGACGGCAGCAACAGCACAGCAGCATCGAGGTCATAGAGTGACTCAATTGACACAGTGTGGAGTGGATGGGGCAACAAACATAAGGAGACACACAGTTTGGAACCCCAATGGACACTGTGTGGTGGTTTGAATTGCAGAAACAGCTAGCAGCAGCTTTGAGGTCATAGAGTGGCAAAATGACATAGTGTGGAGGTGACGGCAGCAACAGCTGCAGCATAAGGTCACAGATTTTAACAATGACACAGTGTGGAGGTGATGGCAGCAGCAGCTAGCAGCAAAGTTGCTGACGGTCAGGGAGGTGGCAAAATGTCAGAGTGCTGGAGGTTGGTGGCAGGCTCAGAATCGAGATCAGAGAGTGGCAAAATGAGTGTAGAGGCGGGTGGCAATACCTTTCCCTGGTAAAGATGGTGTCAGGCAGATGGAGCAACTGGCAGCAGATGTGTGGCATCAGGCGGGTGGCAGCATCAGAATAGTGTCTGAGGCAGGTAGTTTGAACTCAGACTCATTTCTCAAAGTTTTGGGAAGGCGTTATGGCTGATCTAATCTGATTCATAAGGCATTGGTGTGTGGAAATCCTGGCTGATCCACGCCTAATTAATCTTGACAAAGGTTAGTCACTCCTCATTTCGGGTGGACAAGTGGGTTCTCCTTGGGGTAGCGATGGACCTCGCTGCACTGAACACCCGCTCTGATGCCACACGACTGGCCGGGCAGGACAGCTTCTCCAGCGCAAACTCGGCAAGTTGCGGCCACACATCCAGTTCGGCTGCTCAGTAGTCCAGCGGATCTTCTAACTGGGGTGGCAGAGTGCTGTCCAAGTAGGCCACCACCTGTTGGTTCAGGGTCTGCTCCAGGTCCTGCAGCTGCTGCTTCTGAGTACTCTCCTCACTAGGCAGGTGAAGGAAGCTGCTCATCAACGACTCCATACTTTGGCTGCTGCTGATGGAGCTGCTATTGCTCCTACCACCCCTCCCCCACCCACCTCCCCATAGCAGCCATGGCAGTGGTACGTGAGTGATGAGGAACCCCCTGGTAAGACCTGTCAGAGGATGGACGATGCCGCACATAAGCAGTGGCCAACTGACTACACAGGATTTCTCTATTGTACACGAGTTTCTCCTCCCTCTCGGCAGCTGGGAAAATGGCTCCCCTTTTTGGACTGATAGCGAGGGTCCAATAGGGTGGAGAGCCAAAAGTCATCCCTCTGCCGGATGGTGATTATTCGGTTGTCACTAGCCAGGCAAATCAGCATGCTGCGGGCCATCTGCACAAGTGACTCTGAGGGATTCCCTGCCTCCATCTCCACAGTATACTGCCACGGTGCTTCTGGGTCATCTGCCTCGCCTTCCTCATCTCCCTCTACCTCCTCCGGATGCTCCTGCTCCTCTTCTCCTGTCACCTGAGTAGAAAAACCACTCATTTCACCAGACATTGCTTGTGCTCCAATGTCCTCCTCTTCCTCCTCCTCCTCTTCCTCCTCCTCCTCCTCCAGTTCAGCTCCCACCGGACTCATGTGGCCGTGAGATGTAGTTGCCACATCTCCAGCTCACTGACCAGACAGATTTTTCAGCATCTGTTCCAGGACATGAAGCAGTGGAATGACGTTATTCATCCCGTAGTCCTGGCAATAACGTGGCCTCTTCAAAGGGCCTGAGCAAACGACAGGTGTCACGCATGAGCTGCCATTGGCTGACATCAAAATTACACAGAGGAGTACTCCTGTCCGCTTGCATCATCAAAAAATCGTTAATGGCCTTTCTCTGTTCAGACAGGCAGTCTAACATATCGAGGCTGGAATTCCAACGGGTGGAAACATCGCATTTCAGTCTATGTTGGGGGAGGCCGTTCTGTCGCTGCAACTCAAGGAGGGTGTGCCTGGCTTTGTAGAAATGGATGAAGTGCATTCACAGTTTCCTGGCCATTTTTAGAATGTCTTGCAGATGGGTGGAAAACTTCAGGAACCTTTTGACAACCAGATTGAACACGTGTGCCATGCAGGGAGCATGGACCATCCCTTCTTGGTGTAGCGCGGACACCATGTTCCTTCCATTGTTTGTCACCATGGTTCCGATTTGCAGTTGTCGCGGAGGTGTAGAACTGCGTGACACCGCTGTGCCCTGCACATGTGGTATGATGGAGCAGCACTTAGACTTGTGAAGGCTGAGGTTTAGGTGGAGGAGGGGGCGAACATTGGCGCAGGAACAGCAAGTTGACAACGTGGAGGAGAAAGCGGCATCTCCTGTCCAAGTTGTTGGTGTGGCTGGGCAGAAAGCACATTCACCCAGTGGGCCGTAAAGGACATGCACTGGCCCTGACCATAGTTACAGCTCCTGCCGTGCACCTTGGAAGAAACCGATAAGCTCAAGGACTGGCCCACCTTCTGCTCTACATATTTGTGAAGGGATGGTACTACCTTTTTGAAAAATAAATTACGGCTTGGAACTCTCCACCTCGGCTCGGCACAAGCCATTAGTTCTCTTAATGGTGCAGAGTCTGCCCCACCTCTTCGCTGCCAAGTAGCTGCTGACTGTCCTCAAAGAGTTCGTCCTCGCTGTATAGTGGCGCTGAGCCCAGACCACATAGTAGATCTCTGGCTGAAGGAACCAAATGGGACAGAGGCGGATTGAGTTCTGCTGAGGGCCGCTGACCCACTCCCGGCTCTTGCCAACTAAGGGTTGTGTCTGACATTCCGACCGACTCTTGGCTGGGGTTGTCAGATGTCATCTGGGAGGAAGTGGATGACCTAGTCAACCAATCAAGAACCATTGGGTTGCTGAATAACACACGGCCGCTAGATGACACTGTCAGTCTGGCCTCACCGAGTGACCCCTGCTGCGATGTCCCTTTACTGTGCTGTGACCTGTGCCTGCTCCAGGATTGTTTGTGACACTGCCACTCGCATGTGAAGAGCCTGCCACCTCTCTGTCTGACATACTGTTTGTTCAAAAATGTACAGACTCTGTTTAATGAAGATATCTGTATACGTGTATATTATAAATACACACTCTGTATTGGACTCCAAATGAACCCACTAACAAGCTTGAGTAACCCTTGGATATTAAATGCGCTCCAGAAATGACCAGGAGAAATGTAATTTTATATGAGGGTGAAAAACACACTGTATTTTACTCCTTATAAAACCACTAACAGGCTTAATTAACCCTTGGATATGAAATGCGCTCTAGAAATGACCAGAAGAAATTTAGTCGTATATGGGGCTGGAAAACACGCTGTATTTTACTCTATATAAAACCACTAACAACAGGCTTAATTAACCCTTGGAAATGAAATGCGCTCCAGAAATGACCAGAAGAAATGAACAGATGAAATTTAGATGTATATATGGGGGTAAAAAAACACACTGTATTTGAATCCAAATGGACCAGTAACGGGCTTGAGAAATCCTTGGATATGAAATTATCTACTGAAAGAACAGGTGAAATTTAAATGTATATGGGGCAGAATTAGACCCACCCTGGACTTCAATGAGAATACCCCACAAACTAAAACAAAATTATAATGGAAGAGGAGCAGGCTCTGATAAAAAGCAGTTTCTTTCAGAATGGATCAGCAGATACAGAACGCTGGTGAGCAACTGACAGACTTCTGGTGGTCTTGCCCCCCCCCCCTCTCCAGTTGCTGATAAAAGCAAGTTGCTTTGAGTGAGAGCTATGCACCCGCAGACGGACGCTTATGTCAGGGCACAACGAGAGAACTGTTAGGAGAGAGGGTGCAGTCCTTATTTATAGCGCTGTGACGTCACAGAATCCCGCCGGTCTCTGATTAACTTCATGTCTGCACATGTCATTGAGGGTGTTCCTTTCTTCCTCCCAGAGTTCTCTGCCCCATGTCATGCCATGTGCTTGCGGCCATTTTATCGATAAAAAACACGCTTCGTTCCCGCAAATCACCCCAAACTTCGACTTCGTGCAGAACCGAAGTTTTCCTGAAATTCAGAACGAATTCCACTTCATTAGAATTGACTCACCCATCTCTAGCTATAATGTTTTAGATAAACATTGCTCTAATCAAACCAAGTTGGACGGGGTAGGTCATCTGCATATATATATATATTATATATATATATTTTATATATTATTTTATATATTATATATATATATATATATATATATATATATATATATATATATATATATAAGTATATATGGCTTCTTAATCCCCCTGTGTACACACCTCTTAAATTTGAGATGTTTTGAATATGATGTATTTTGTTATCTGTCATTCTCACACTGGTGAGTTCTTTTTGCTTCCCTTAATTTTATTTTTTATTATTATTTATCTTATCTTGTTTGCCTCTGTTTCACAATTTGTCACTTTGCATTATATTTATTTATGTAGCGATGCTATGTTATCAGTTTGTTTTGTACTTTGCACTTTTCAAACTAAAATGTTAATAAAAAGAAATTGAAAGTAAATTTAAATTGTTATATATAATAACTGCAGGTACAATCTTTTCATGCATCAATCAGACATAGGAGAGCAATTATATATGCACTATGATAACTAAAATTCTATGAAAGGTGTTACATTTGTTGAGAAAAGGGAACATTTACAGATGTGAAAAATAGAAAGCATATTTAAACTTCAATCAAGAATAAATGATTTTATATTTTCAGTGAATCATCATGTATATTACTAAATAATATACTTTTTAATGTATGTTTCATTTCTAATGCCGATCACTGAAAATAGGAAATGGGAAGTGAGAATTTTTCAAACATGGTAGAGACTTAAGTATTATATAAGGCTTATTATAATACCTTTATTGATTTATGGTGAACATGTAAGGTAAAGCAATAACTTTCAATCCATTGGAACCTGACAGTTGAATACAAATGCTGATAATCAGGCCAATAGACACAATGAGACCAAAGAAGGTGGTCAGGTCATTATACCAGCAAGCCTGGCTGTCGGCCTTTTTTATCGCCAAGATAAGGGAGTTTTGAGTAAACTTTAGAAGGATTTTCTCACTACAACCATTAGCTTTCAAAATCAAGGAACAGTTAAATGAAGACGTTTTTTAAATACATTGGTCAATAGATTTTATTTAGTCATGAGATAAGAGACATTTTATGTGCTCTGAGTGCACACGTGTTTCTATGGTAACCTGAATGCTAGAACATAACTCTGTCTGATTAGAGACACTCTGTTTCTGAGAGAGCAGTATATTCTATAGTACAGTAAATAACACCATTAGAAAGTACATCTTGTCCCGCAAAATAAAAGCCCTCATATGTCTATTTAGGTGGAAAAATAAAAAAGTTGTGGCTCTGGAAAGGCGAGGAGGGAAAAACGAATGTGTCAACAAAAATAAACTCCGGGTCCTTAAGGGGTTAAGGATCAAATAGCACAGCCAGAACATGACCAAACACGACTACCACATGTGACTATTAGTTGTATACAGGCACTATACAGACATATATTACCACCATACAGTCACCATATAGTGGTAGGTAACCAGTGTACATAGGCTCTGCAGACATATGCCACTGCCATACAGTGATCATATAGTGATAGAATTTTTATATGTAGTTGCTCTGCAGAAAAATATGTGATTACACTCAAGTTACATTTAGTGACTTATAGGAGACCTCTCTCCTGATTGGATTAATTCTCTTTCCCTTCTCCACCCGACCCAGACCGCGATGATGACTTATCCCAGCCATGACTTATCTCTGCAGAATTTACCACATGAACATTTTAGAATCCTCACTTTTCCAGCACATATCTACCTACCTACCAACTGGGGGTTTATATAACTCCCTTCCTCGTGGGGATTTATACAGGACAGCATGGCGTTGCCCCATCCCCACAGCAACCTGTATTCCTATGATAAGCCAGGTGCCTGCTGTGGGGGTGGGGAGCCACCTATTGCTCCTTTATAGGCTGCCATCATGTTGGTTTATAGACCCCCTTTCAGTAGGTAGGTATATATGTCTCATCAGTAGATAGGTATAAAGGTTAGATGTTCCCTAGTAGGTAGATATATAGATAATAGGGTCCCTCAGTAGGTATATAGATAATAGGGTGCCCCAGTCTGTATATAGGTAATAGGGCCCCAGTCTGTAGATTGGTAATAGTGTCCCCCGTAGATACATAGAAAATAGGGTCCCCCAGTCTGAAGATATGTAATAGGGCCCCAGTCTGTTGATAGGTAATAGGGTTCCCCAATATGAAAAGTTTTCCTAAGTTGCAGCACAAATGATTGTGGTCATGCATTTTATGCTGTGCCAACTCCTACAACAAGGAAGTCAACAACCACTCTGCAGAAATACTATACCTGTCATGACTGCATCTACTCGGTCTTCATTTTGGAAGAAAAGGCGAAAGATGCGCTTTTGGCCATTATATTGGTATTTGCTGTTTTTTCAGAATGAACACTGCCCTGACACATTCTGCTGACTGTGATTGACAGGTTTCTTGCCACACCCGTCTGCTGCTGATCTTGTACTGAGCAGCAGATGAACTGGACGAGGTTTGAGTGACAGCTGTCTGCACCTATTAGGCTGTGGTCTGGATGACAGGGAGTCGGTCCAACCACACTCTGGACCGGTTCCATGACTTCCTGACTTCCTATTTTAGATCCCTCTTGAGTTCTGTTTCTTGATGGTTATAGCCTCGGCCTTACTAGTGTGCATTGGTTTACCTTTTGCTTCTTTTGGATTACTGACCTTTTTCCTGCCTATTGACTTTGTTTCTGCTTACTGTCTTGGTACTGTTTGCCCCTCCTGGTTTTGACCCATTCTTGCTGACTCCTCTACTATTGTGTTTGTCTGTTTCATCTGTTTTGTGTTGCACTTATTCAGAGTAGGGACTGCCGCCCAGTTATCTCCGACCACTTAGGGATAGGCTTGTGGTTATTAGCACTAGGGCGCACGGTCTGACTGTATTTCTGGGGTCGCTAACAATATTACAAAGATTTGATCCATCTTTCACTTAGCCTTATCGCTATTCAACATAAAGACACCAGACAGTAAGAGTCACATGTATGAAAACTGTCTAGGTCTAAAACTCACTTTGCTGCCCATAGCAACCAATCAGAGCACCCCTTTCATTTCATATAGTGTTCTGGAAAAATGAAAGGGGCACTCTGATTGGTTGTAATGGGCAACTAAGTGAGTTTTAGACCTAGATAGTTTTCATACATGTGGCCCTAAGAATCACATGTATGAAACTGTCTAGGTCCAAAACTCTCTTTGTCATCAAAGTGAGTTTTAGACCGATGTTTCCTCCACAGCTAAAAAAAAAAATGTTTTGAATTAGCTATGTTTTTTTCTAAGAATACACTAAGCAATTGTTTAAGTGAGTCAAGATTTGACAGGGTAAACACATTTAACTTCATTATCAAGTATTTTAGCCAATATGTTATCTTGCTACAAAATAGTTTTTTGCTACAAAAGTATTTGTTAAATATGTTTTTGATTTTCTGATAATCTTGGCTGAATGCTGTAGAAAACATCATAATGTGGTCTAAATTGTGTCTATTTTTGTGTTCCAGAATATGTTCTGGCAATAAGCTATGTATTTATTTATTGATTCTCTTTTTTTGCCAGTTAGGATATAATTATTATTTATTTTAAAGCGCCATTAATTCCAGGACACTGTAAATTTGAGGGGGGTTACATACATAACATGGCGTCAAAGTGCAATAGAAACACTAATTGACTAACAACTAGTAAACAGGGACAAAAGACCCTGCTCACGAAGGCTTACAATCTACAAGAAAGGTGAGGGATGGAGATGTTTGTATTATGGTGTTGTGACAGTAGGGTTATTGTAAATGATAAGCTATCCTTAAGAACTGGATTTTCAGATTTCTTTTGGAATTGATAAAGGTGAAGTAGAGTGTGATGTGTTTTTTTGTAGTAAGTGAGATGCACAGGAGAAATCTTGGAGACTGTTATGTGAAGAGAGGAGAGAAGGACATCTTGTGAGCAACTGAGATTGCATGAAGGGAGGTAGCTAGAGATTAAGCCAGAGAAGGGATTGGCAGAGAGAATAGGCAGAAGAATAGCGAGAAGGGAGGTGGATCATCCAGAAATCAAAGTTAAAGATGGTTTGAAGTGCAGCAAGAATGCTGGATGGGAGGCCGCAGAGAAAGATGTTTCAGTAGTCTAGGTGGGAGATGACAAGGGCATTGACTAGCATTTTTGTAGTATCAAAGTTAAGGAATGAGCAGATTCAAGAGATTTTTTTAGGTGTAGATGGCAAACAGCGTTAAGGGCTTGGATGTGTGGCTTGAAGGAAATGGAAGAGTCAAAGGTTATAGCAAGGCAGTGGACTTGCAAGATCGGTAAGAGTGTAGAAACATTAACTGTGATAGATAGATCGGGTGAAGGGAAGGGACAGTGGAAAGATGATGAATTCAGTTTTCTTCACATTTTGGGCCACATGTATGAAAAGTGTTCAGGTCTAAAATTCACTTTGTTTCCCATAGCAACCAATCAGAGAGCCTCTCTTTTTTCAAGAGCACTATATGAAATGAAAGGGGCGCTCTGATTGGTTACAAAGAGAAACAAAGTGAGTTTTAGACCTAGACAGTTTTCATACATGTGGCCCTAAATGTAACACCATGACTTTTATCATGCTACTGACCACTTGACACCAATAGCCTCATGCATGAAAACTGTCTATGTCTAAGACTTTCTTTGCTGCCCATAGCAAACAATCAGAGCTCCCCTTTCATTTCATACAGTGCTCTGAAAAATAAAAAGGAGAGCTCTGATTGATTGCTATGGGCAACAGAGAAAGCTTAGCATCAGATAATTTTCATACATGTCCTCCTTAATTTACTGACACAGCCCCTAGCTATGTAGTCTATATTGTTAGTACACCAACAGGTGGCATTTGGCAGTTTGTCATTATTGAGAATGTGTTTTATGTTCATATAACTATTTATGTTCGTCTTTACCTTACAGTAGTTCTAGTCATGGATAAGGAATGGTACTATATTAACTTTTCTATGAGGTCCTATGAACTCTATTTGAGTCTTATTACAGACATGTATTCAAATATGAAAAGGGAGTCCAGCAGCACTAGCTGAAAAAAAAAGTCTACACAACTAAACTATAGAAATATACACAAAAATATGAAAGCACCCCTCACGCATAGCTGTCACTCCCTCACTTGTAGGACCAACGGGCAGGGAGAAATGGGAAACTGGTATCAGGAACAGAGCAGCGAACCAGTGTTTGGTACCCAGTTGTAGCTCTGGCCCATCCACTTCGGATGATAACACTGGCGTGGCTCTGCCACATTCCCCTGCCAATATATGGCCCATTCCATATTAAAAGCCAGAAACAGCATGGTTCTGGAAAGGAAGAGTGTGTAGACCAGTGTTTCTCAACTCCAGTCCTCAAGACCCACCAACAGGCCAAGTTTTCAGGATTTCCTCAGTATTGCACAGGTGATGTAATTATTGTCCATGCATTCTGTTGGAGATCCTGACACAGGTTATATAATTACTGTCAGTGCATTCTGTGGGAGATCCTGAAAACATGAGCTGTTGGTGGGTCTTGAGGACTGGAGTTGAGAAACACTGTTGTAGACCATTCCAGGGGCGTGACAGGGGTGTGATGTGGGATGTCTTGGTTTAGTTATTAGTAAGAGTCCCACCTAAGCCCAGTTTTGTCTCTATTGGAAGGGGGTACATGCACCACCATGCCAGGAGCATCCACCTAGGACCAGCAGGCCACATTCACCCCCCCTCCCCATGTGTGCCCAAAGCCCAGCTAACTTGAGGTAACTCGACACATCTTGCTGCTTCTTTGTTTTTACCCATATCCTATCTGTTTTACACCTCTGACCACTATATGTATAGCTGTATCCCCTATTTATGTATTGTTTGTTTAGTGCACAAATAATAATTAAATATATAAACTTTGATCCTGAGCTGGTCTATTACCTTGATCACACCAAACCCACGTGTCAGTTTCCTCGGTCTCGAATATAGCGCTACCCAAGGCAGGTTCCTGGCCGGTTATGAGTCTGTAATGAACCAGGCTTATAACTAACGAGGAACTTGTGGCAGTCTACTGGGCTGGCAGAATTCTGTTTCACTGGTAAACAGATCTCTCCCAGTTGCTCAGGGTTGTGGGCAAGCGGGGTATCCTCTCGCACTCTCTGGGTCTTCCTGTGCCACTGTGGACAGGGGTTAACTGTGAAACTGTATCTGGCTGACCTTGCATACTCCTATTGGAAGCGCAATGCCACAAATACACCCCAAGTCAGACCATCTACCCTCGAATGGGCACGGGTCTTCCTGACAATATTTTATTATAATTTATTTTAAAACATAATAAGTTGCTACATATTTTGTTCAGGTAATGGAGACGACCTTATAGCAGTGAGCCTGCCACCTATTCAGAATGTGAATTGGGACACTGAAAGACCCAGTTATTGGTGTAAAACTCTTTTGTATGTTCTAATAAAAACCCCAGAAAGATAAAGTAGCCTTACTTTGACCGTATATACCATTACTACCATGTTACCATTTTCTAAAAAGACACATGCTAAAACAATCCCTTTAATGGAAATTCAACTACATTTCCTATTGAGAAGTTTAAGGAGGCCACTGTGTTTTAAAAGCTAGTATACAACTAGATAACAGGTGGCCATTGAAGGTGTAGTGTATGTGCATACATCTGATGGTGAAAGAGGTTACAGGGTTACTAAGGTGTTTCAAAAAACTTGAATGTGATTAAAAGGAGCTTGTTGTCAGTTTCTTACTAATAGATCAAATGATTGCCTTTATTTTTTTTTTATCTACAGAGCAAACAATTATAATCTGTGACAAGAGACATGATAGTTTCTAGAATCTGGCTCTTAGAAATCTTTGACCAGCAGACATCTCTAGCAGAACTGCAGTAATACAGATAATGCCATTACCATTTCAGTAGGATCTTTTTCTGTTTTTTTTTTTTTTTTAAGACTTCAATAGCATGCCATTGTGCACGTGTCATTTATAATATATTGTTTAGTGGTTGTCCTTGACTCTTATCTTTTCTTTATATCATACTAATATTATTCTAAATATTCAAAATATCTGGAGTAGTGATCAAAAGGCTGCTGTGCATACTAACAGATACATCTCTGAAGCTTAATTTATTCCATGTTGGGAACATGAAAGATTAACAGAACACAAGAAATATAAAGTAAATACATAAAAAAAACTTTAAAGGGTATATTTACCTTTGAACAGTACTTAACAATATATGTATGGAATAATCTCCATAAAAATTTGACTAACTTTGTAAATACTTCACATTACTTTTATTGCACTGATCCAGGTTTACAGACTTTTAGAATCCCTAGCATCAGTAACAATTCTGCCAGCTGCTGTTACAAACAGTCAATAACTTGTTGTCTGATATATATTTTTTATTATTATAAATGTCACATTGTCTTATTCTTTTTAAAATAGAGTAAAAGGAAAGCCAAGTATCTTGCTACAGAATTAAGAAAATCAATAAGATATGACTGATTAACCAAATGGAATATGTTTGATGTAGAGACGATGGCATCAAAACAATTGGGGAAAGAGGGATGGAGCAAAATGGAAAATGTGAAAATGATCAAAGAGTTGGTATAGTACCTTATAAAGCGGAAAGTTTTTAGTTGCTATTTTAATTGTAGTCAGGCTCAGGTGCTTATCAAAGGGCAGCTATGCAATCTAAGAGGTGCTGTGTTTGGCAGTTTAGATCATTGGCCATTTTTACCAGAAGAATTGGAGTTTTAAATGGGTACTAGGCTCTTATCTAGCTAGCTTCTAATTTGCTTCACTTCATCTGTACAGATGTTTTTTGAAGGTAAATCCATGGAAAGCTAATTTAATGGGATGAAAAGCTTAGCTGTTGTTAACAGATGAATTGTCAAATTGTTTTTAGGAGGGAAACATGGGCCTAAGGCTTCAAGTATAGTGAAATCGAATAATTGAAAACCATGGCCACTTCTTTATAATGTCAACAGTATGTGTTTTTGGTTGAGAGTCCATGTATGAAAAGAAGCACCTGATCTGGTTTTGTACCAGCCCTTAAATAACTTAAAATAATTCTACTGGGAAAAGTTATAAAGGTTATTGCATCAGAATGTGTACCAAAAAACTAGCATACGTGCCTTGCATAATATCTATAATCTGTTTTCACACATTTTAGACACTGGCGACTCACTTGGCAAGGAGGCATATGTCTAAAAAAAGGAGATATAAAATGACATCATGTTCCAAAAATGATTTACTATTATTCTGTATAAGTAATTCAGTAGTTAGTATGAAGTTAGACAACAGTGTCTAAAAATGGGTCAAATGTATCAGACAGCACAAGGCAATATGGTAATTTGGTGCATATTTAGATTGCATAGTTATATAGTTACATAGTTTGTAAGACCAAAAAAAGACAGACATCCATACAGTTCGGCCTATTGTCCTTTAGTGTAGATTCAGAGGAAGGCAAGAAAATGCCATGAGGTAAAAGCCAATTGTCCCCATTTTAGGGAGAAAATTCCTTCCTGATTTCAATCTGGCAAATAGAATAAATCTCTGGATCAACAACCCTTCTTCAGAGTCCTAGTCACTATAACTTGTTATATTATTGCACTCTAGAAATTCATCCAGACCCTTTTTCAACTCTGTTAGTAAATTCACCATAACATGTTTATCTGACAGAGAGTTCCACAGTCTCATTACTCTTACAGTAAAGAATCCCTTTCTATGTTTATGTAGAAACTTTCTTTCCTCTAGGTGTAGATGATGTTCCCTTGTTCTGGATACAGTCCTGGGTATAAATAGATCATGGGAGAGATCTCTATATTGACCTTTGATATATTTAAACACATTTGTATGTCACCCCGAAACCATATTTTCTCTAAACTAAATAACCCTAATCTTGCTAATCTTTTTGGATATTGTAGTCCACCCAGTCCTTTTATTACTTTCGTTGCCCGCCTTTAAACCTGTTTAAGCCCTACAATGTCTTTTCTGTTCACTGGTGCCCAAAACCGTACACAATATTCCATGTGTGGTCTGACTAGTGACTTGAATGATGGGAGAATGATGTTCTCATCGTGTGCATCTATGCCCCTTTTAACACAACCCATGATCCTGCTTGCCTTGGCAGCTGCTGCCTGGCACTGGCTGCTACAATTAATTCTACTGTCCACTAGGATTCCCAAGTCCTTCTTCAGGTCACTTTTACCCAGTGTTTTTCCATTTAACAAGTAATCATGGAATGGATTTTTCCTTCCCATCTGTGTATTAAACTTCAACTACCACTTCTCTGCTCAGGCCTCCAACTTATCAAGATCCCTTTGTAATAAAACATTATCCTCTATTGTGTTAATTACTTTACATAGCTTAATATCATCTACAAAGATTGATATTATACTGTGCAATCCATGTGTAAGGTCATTAATTAATATATTAAAGAGAATAGGGCTTAGAAATTATCACCATTCAGCTATAACAAAGTCTTCCTGGAATCTGTAGAAGTCTCAAAATATATACTCAATGAACTGCTACTCATATCACCTATTGCTTCGGTTAATGGAGTAACTGCATTGAACCAAGAAGTGGGAAATTAGTGTCATGTTGGTTGTCATGATCAGAGCATCCTACAAAAGTATGGAAGCATGGCAGATTCAAGGCATTGATTACTGTGAAGAGTTAGATAGGCTTTGTATAGGGAATTTGCAACTGTGGCTTCTGACTTCAGAGCTTCCTGGCAGTGGAGAGGCTGTTCAAAATACTAAAGGCTCTTTTCGATAAGTTAGAAAAACTTTTAGTACAGGTAGGAGCAAGGTGAACTAAGTCCATTTTTTTGACTTGGCTGTCTACCGCAGTTTGTCTGGTTCTTTCACTGTTAGGAGCTCCATTCAGAGTTCTTACATTAGTTAGACAGGGAGGTTTAGTAAACTAATTCAGAAGCTAACCCCAACTCATTCCTGGTCAGACTGATGGTCAGAAAAAGAGTGTTAACTGTGCATACAACGTGGAAGTTAAAGACAACACCTACAGTAGTTTACATGGAGTAAATTTAAAAACAATATCATCGAAATGAGCCACCCATTTTTTTGATTATATGTAAAACTTAAATATTGTTATGTTAGAAAGAAAATGAGATTGAAGTGTCTTTTTAAGAGAGCTTTGACTTCAGAAATAAATGGATATTTGGAATTTAGTAAAACACTCTATTATTAAAGCAAAACAGATAAGCATAGGCTTACCATACGCGGCGGCAGAGTGAGAAAGAGAAAGCAAATGAAATCTGGAGCCAATCACAAGCAGATGTGTGGAAGAAGAAAAATCTATTGCCCACTCCAATGGCCACATGTATGAAAACTGTCTAGGTCTAAGACAATCAGAGCTCCCCTTTCATTCCATATAGTGCTCTGAAAAAATTAAAGGGGAGCTCTGATTGGTTGGTATGGGCAACAAAAAAAATCTTAGACCTAGACCGTTTTCATACATGTCGACCTAATTAGTCTTTATTGTAAATCTATTAAAAGCATGGCAAGAAGATATAAAAGGGAGGAGGGAGCTAATGCTTCACAGCAAGTTCAGGTTTTTTTTCTTTTTGAAGTTTGAAGTGGTCAACAGATTTTTGTTTTTCTATATATCTAGATTTTTTGTATTGTTGTGCCAGGTCAGGAGTAATTAAGTTTCTGAGAGATATTGTGGCTGCAGTCAACTATAAGAAGGGACAGTTATTTTTATTTTGTTGTTGGCCTCAAAAATTACCTCCACGTGTCAGGGCTAGGCTGTGCTCAGGCTGCAGGGATCTACAGGCTGCAGCAGCTAATCAGCGACCCCACCCTGATACACTTGCTGCTGGCAGCATTGTGAGTGACAGACGCCCAGCCACTCCTGACAGGGGGCATGTTGCACCAGCCAATGGGAGGACTCGGAGGCTGCTCCAATCAGCTACAGGGGCGGTATCCAGGAATCCCATTTAAACTCCCTGAAGGCTGAGTGCAGTGCCTGTGATATTCCTGGCTACCTTGTTATTTGTTCTTGTGTTTGCTTATCCGTATACCTGACCTCGGCTTGTTCTCCTGACCCCGGCTTGTCTCCTGTTTTTGTACCTCGCTCACGTTTGGCTTTTGACCTCGGCTTGTTTACGTTTATCCCTCTGGTTCTGATTTGTGGCTTTGGCGTTCCCGTTTTGGTATTTACCCGGACTGTCTCACTATTCTACTTCCTGACGGCCCCAGCACTTAGGCAGAGCAGGGACTGTCGCCCAGTTGCCATCTGCCGCCTAGGGCAGCACGTCAAGCAGGCAGGGACAGTGGGCTGGGTTCCAGTCAGGGCTCACTGTACCTCCCTTGACGTGACATTATCACAGGCCGAAACCGTTACTGCTCTACCTTCATTATGGACCCCATAACAGCTCTGGTAGAGCAGATGCAGGGGCTAACCCAGATAGTCCAGGATCTGGCGCCAAGGGTAGAACAACAGGAGGCTACCCCAAGTCAGAGGGTCCCTGCACTACCTTCCCTCTGTGGAACCCCCCTATCCAGTTGCCTGACAGGTTCTCAGGTAACACGGAAGGCCTTTGTGGCATTAGAGAGGGTTGTCGCCTGTATTTTAGGCTCCGCCCACTTACTCAGGGGAATTGAGGAACAATAGGGTGGGAATAGTTATGTCCTTACTTCAGGGCTCCCCCCAGGAGTGGGCATTTTCGTTACCTCCTGACTCGCCTGAACTGTCTTCTGTGGACAGGTTCTTTGCCACTTTAGGGGTACTTTTTAATGACCCTGATAGGGAAGCTGTGGCCGGGGCTCAGCTGACCACCTTGAGGCAGGGTAAGAAGACTGTGGAGGAGTTTTGCTCCGAATTTCGTCGCTGGTGCATTCCGTCTGGGTGGAACGACCCAGCTCTCAGATGCCAGTTTAGATTAGGGTTAGCTGACCATGTGAAGGACTTATTGGTGGCTTACCCTACCCCTGGTACTTTAAATGAGGCTATGGCACTAGCCGTTCGTCTGGACAGACGTTTTAGGGAGAGACGGCAGGAAAAGGTTCCCCCTCCAGTGGTCCCCACCATGGTCAACCCTAAACCCGTTGTTTCCAATTTAAACTCAGAGGAGCCATGCACGTGGGGGCTTTTTCTATCACTGCGGCTAACGACCGTAGGACTACTCGTCGCATCCAGGGGTTGTGCTTCTACTGTGGCGAAGATGGACATGGCATTCGGGAGTGCTCCAAACGGAAGACCAGGTCTGAAAAACTCCAACGCCTAGGTGGTCAGCAGGAAGATCACCTAGGCGAGCAGGTATTTCCTATTGTATCTAAAAAATTGCTGCTACCAGTTAAGATTTCATATTTGTCGTGGTCTGGTTCTGGGAGTGCGTTTGTGGATTCTGGATCTGCTTCTAATTTTGTTGATGCGTCTTTCGCCAAACGTCTGGGCCTACCTTGGAGACCGCTATCGGCCTCACTGCGGGTTGTGGCTAGACTCCACTCCACTAGCTCGGGGCGCAATACAATATTGTATCCCTAAGCTGGAGATGGTGGTCGGATCCATACATATTGAAAAGTGTATTCTATTCGTCATGGAGGGGCTGCCCGCTGATGTGGTGTTGGGGCTGCCCTGGCTTCAGAAACATAACCCAGTGTTTGACTGGAATTCAGGGAAATTAGTCAGGTGGGGACAACGGTGTGTTGACAGATGTCTCCTTACCATGCTGGGCAATACTGATGTACAGGCTGATGCGCTATCTGGAAGCGGCTGTGCCAATGTTGAGACCTATGCGGCATCTTGTGAAGATGACGCTCGGGCTAAGGTTCCCAGAACTCGTCCGCCTGGTAAAACTATGCCTACCCCTGTCCCTAACGCCCATATGGATTAGGAGGGGGTTTAAACCCAAAAAGTGGCTTATCGGTTAAAATTTCCCCTTTCTCTGATACAAAATGTGCCCCGTCTTGCATTCTGGAGGTATAAGCTGTGATCTGCCCTTGACCTCCTTCCCCAGTTTGATAGGGGGGGAGTTAGAAAATGAAGTCCCCCCGTTTTTTAGATTTGCGTAAGGGCCCCAAAAGGTCACCAGTACCTGGCCCATTGGAAGGGTTATGGTCCTGGGAGAGATCAGGGTCCTGGGAAATCCATCCATGTATCCCGGGAGGGAATTCCTTGGGCTCACCCCGGGCAAACCCAACCCGGGAAGGGTCGGTGGCCCCTCCTAAAAGGGGGGGTTACTGTCAGGGTAGGCTGGGCTAGGCTGCAGGGATTACAGGCTGCAGCAGCTGATCGCGACCCCACCCGATAAATTGCTGCTGGCAGCTCTGTGAGTGACAGACGCCAGCCACTCCTGCGGGGGGAGTTGCACCAGCCAATGGGAGGACTCGGGGCCGCTCCAATCAGTCGGGGCGGTATCCAGGAATCCCATTTAAAATCCCTGAAGGGGGTGAGTGCAGCACCTGTGTTTTTCCTGGCCCCTTTTTACTGTTTTGTGTTTGTTATCCATTAAACCGACCGGCTTGTTTTCCTGACCCCCCCTTGTCTCGTTTTTGTCCTCGCACCCTTTGGGGTCTTGACCCCGGCTTGTTTAGTTTATCCCTTGGTTCTGATTTGTGGGTTTGGCGGTTTTTTTTTTTTTTTTTTTAGGACTGTCTCAATATTCTACTTTCCCGACGGCCCCAGCACTTAGGCAGGCAGGGACTTCGTGCAGTTGCTTTTGCCTGGGCAGCACGTCAAGCAGGCAGGGACAGTGGGCTGGGTTCCAGTCAGGGCTCACTGTACCTCCCTTGACGTGACATTATCACAGGCCGAAACCGTTACTGCTCTACCTTCATTATGGACCCCATAACAGCTCTGGTAGAGCAGATGCAGGGGCTAACCCAGATAGTCCAGGATCTGGCGCCAAGGGTAGAACAACAGGAGGCTACCCCAAGTCAGAGGGTCCCTGCACTACCTTCCCCTCCTGTGGAACCCCCTATCCAGTTGCCTGACAGGTGACACCACGATATTGAAATTTACTTTGAAATCTGGAGAGGAGTCTCAGGAAAGCTTACATGACATTTATTAGTAAAATGATTAAACTCTCTGTGAAACCTGCCGTTTCATGGGTGAAGAAAACAATTGTTACACCTTTGATCCTTTAGAATTTATGAATTGTTTGGATGAGCATTTCTTTATTCCTTTTCACTATTCATTCTATTGAAGCTTAAGGAGCACAAACATAGACCTCATTATTTTAAAACAGTAAAGGTATAACAAGCACAATGAGATATTATAGAGTTCAATTCTACAAAAACAATAACAGATCAATATTAGGTGATTGTGTCTGGGTTTGCTTGAGGATTTCTGCTCAATCCTAGCATCCAACAATTGGAAACAGTAATTGAAATCTTTTTTTCCCTGATGTTAAAAAGGTAACATTTAGCTTGACAGAATGTAAAAAAAAAAGATTGGTATGAGGGTGTGGGGGAGGGGAGTATTGATACTGCAGTTGTTGCTTCAGTTTTTATTAGATGGTTAATGGTAAGTAGATAGATTTATGTTATGGTATAACATCAGGATTTTGAAAACAGATTGTGTTATTATGTTTATGCTAGGCACACAAACTTTGGCAGGGATACCAAATATTATAAAAGTTGTCAATGAATGACTAACTTTAGGGTGCTCTCAAACAGTGCAGTTTTGGTGCAGTTTTAACTAGGCTCCAATTAAACTGCCTTTATTATCAGCAAGCTTTTTTTGTTTATCTAAACTGTTTGGAGAGTGAGTAATCAATTAGTGTGTGTGTAATCCACAAGACTTCAAACACAGTTATTGATTACTTGAAACAGCTTTACGAACAATTTAGACAACTGAAAGAAGCTTGCTGGTAATAAAGGATTGGAGCGCAGTTAAAACTGCATCAAAACTGCATTGTGTGAAAGCTCCCTTAGCACATTCTTCTTCTATAAGGTACAGCTGTTCTATTTTGCTTAACCATTGCACTACATTACGAGCTTGAGCAAGTCTCTAAAAAGGTATTATTAATGGTTTGACTTTCCACAGTAGAAACATCAGAAGCATTTTTTTTCATTTTCATGGGGTGTGTTTGTCAAGAGATACATTGAAAAAGTATGTTCCATTATCTTGCAAATGTAAGACTAAGAATGCTTTCACACAGAGCGTTTTTGGTGCTTTTTTTTCCCAGAAATGCACAGCATTAATTACTGTGTATTTCTGCAAAAAAAAGAGTAAAAAATGCACCAAAAATACGTCAAAAACACACCAAAAAATACTATCCTAAAAGCACCCTAAAGTTCAAAGAAAGTTTCCAAAAAGTTTAAAGGCAAGGACAGGACCACCACATGTGGAAATGTTTCAGAGGTACATTTCTGCATATCACTATCTGTTCCATGAATGACAATAATTCATTGGGATATTGTGATTTGGTATAAAATTCCTCATATCAGATAGCTTCTTTTTCTAAGGTGCTTTTGGTTAAATCAGATGGAATTATCTTCTTCAAAATAGGTATTACAGAAAATGTGTTTGGATGAATAATTGTAGAGTAAAAACCTTCCTTTAACTTTGCTTTAAAGTATTATAAAAAAAAATATATATGAAGTATACATGGAGATCATTTGAAAAATGTAGAGGAATTATAAGAAAATTTAGCTCTCCTCTGGGTTCTTTCTGCCTATCAACAAGAGTCTATTACATTTTTAGTAGTTTGTATTAGTGGTAAATATTTTAGTGTGTACACATAAAATCTGTTCAATGACAGATTCTGGAACCAGGAAAAAAAGGGCAGCAGAAAAAGAACAAAGTTAAGGGGTAAATCAAAAATTAGAGGGATTGTATCACACATGAGCTCACTTGTCCATCACATTAAGATTCCCCTTCTCTGCTTCACATGGCAAGTGCTTTAAAATGTTATAGGCATTCTCCTCCAGATCCTTTTAAGAGGTCAGTATGTGCCATTGTTTAGTTTCCTCTATCAAAGTTCATGCACAATATGAGATCAAAAGGGCCATTCCCATTCTACCCACTAAGCAATAGGTTTCTTACTCTTAGCAAACCACAAAGGTATATTAAAATCATGCTATCTAGGTTCTGACCTGACTTATATTCTAACCATTCTCTTCATCTTCTATCTGTGCTGACCTCTTGCCTGTTACCTGTGAAGACTGTTCTCCACTTGCCCCGACCTAATGCTTGGAACTCTGCCTGTTCCGACTATCTGCTTGTACAGCCAAGATTCTTGCTTGTCCATATAGTACCGTGCTTGACTATTACAACTGTTGGTATCAGAGACTGTGCTGTGGTAACAGCATGGGGGTTTCCTTAAAAGGAGTTAAAGGATAAAAACCAATAGACTCTATTTTTCAGCATAGCAAAATCCAATGCACCACAGCAGATTCAGGAC
The DNA here is from genome assembly GCA_025379985.1 of Phyllomedusa bahiana. Lineage (NCBI taxonomy): Eukaryota > Metazoa > Chordata > Amphibia > Anura > Hylidae > Phyllomedusa > Phyllomedusa bahiana. The sequence goes on along the minus strand of JAODAL010024111.1, from coordinate 30,838 downwards.
CGTTACCAGGAAGATCTTGTTATGTCTCTTTCATAAATTCCTAATTTATTGTACAAAATGTCTTCTCACTATTTGTGCTGAGAAGGAAAAATGGTATTTTGTGGTAGCTAGCATAATATATGGCATTAAGTACACAGGCAGTGTTGTGTCTTCTCTATCAGATACAAAGTCCATTGTTTAGGGCCAATTGATCAAAGTAAGAGATGGATTATTTTTGGAGAAAAAGCATTTAGAGGAATATGTGTGAACCTGACACCGATTTGCTATTTCTACCTCTGGATTTAGTAGTTTACAATGTGACAGTATGTATGAAAGTGTCTCACAGCACCTCATAAATATGTCCCAGTCTACGCCAAAAGTAGTCCAAGCCATACCACTTTGAAACTGGTCTGGATTTGTACAACAGTTTAAAGGCAAAGTTTTTGTACAACTCTGACATAACACGTCCCCCGCATCTTTGGTGTATTCAAAAGTTTTGTGTGTGGCATAGATTGCGCTAAGTTTTGGTCCATACATTTATAGAACAGGGCTACTACAATTTGTCTGGCTCAAAGCACGGCACAAATGGCGCAGCCCCGTTCTTACATGTTTCGCTTAATGTCTGCATGAAGAAATAATATGTTGGTAACTATCTTATAATATTGCAAGTTTTCCCGCTTTGAGTATTAAAATTACATAAGCTTTTAAAGCTTGTGGTATTGATATTTTTACCCAAGAATAGTACATTCTAGGGGCTAGTGAACTTGAATAAGAGTATTTCGTAAAGTTTCTTATATCAAATGATCAGAAGGCTTTCTGTGTTCCCTGGTTAGGTACTGAGGGCATCACTTGCTGTTTTTTATGTGAATGGAGGCAGTAGTTATCTTCTTGGGATAAAGAGCAAAGTATAAAGGAAGATCAAAAGAAGCAGTTGCTTGTTTGCTATTGGCAGCATTCTGTTCAAGTAGTGGTGGGCAAAGATAATATTGTAAGGGGAAAACATTGTGTATTAGTTGCAATTTCTTCTGTAAATGTAGCAGTTTTGCCATCAAGGAATGTGAATATAGGACTAGTGTTGAGCGAACAGTAAAAAGTTCTAGTTCGATTAGAATCTCGAACTTTTGTGAGTTCGGTTCGAAGATCTATTCAAACTCGAACTTCAAGACATTCTGGTTAATTTTTATACCTATACCTTATGCCTATACAGGTGAGGAGAAGCTGGAATTACCATCTGTAACAGTAAACTGGATACGTGGAACAACTTAGTGAAGAAAATTTGGCTCTAAGAGTGACAGAAAAAATTGAGAGGCTAAAATATTTTATTCCTTTCAATGGCTAACTGAAAAGATGAGGACAGCTTAAAAACAGGGGCATAGCTATAGGAGGTGCAGCAGTAGCAGCTGCTATGGCGCCCTGCATCCTGAGGGGGCCCAAAAGCCCCTTTGACACATAGGAGATTTGGAGATGGTGTGTTATACAATTACTGATCCCCCAAAACTGCAAAAACGGAACTTTTGGGCACTGAGTATGATTTAGCAAATCCAATCCCTCTGTATAATATATATCCATGGGCGTTATGTGAGCCTGCAAATGTCACCAAATAACAGCTTCTGGGTGTGGGAAAGATGCAGCCAGCAATACCAAACTCCCTAACTATTGCTGTCTATTGAGTGGAAAAGGCTATCTACCTAAGAGCAATCAGTACAGTACAGAGATTGAGCTGAAAATGGTGTTCACAAGGCAACACAGTGGAATATATATAACATGATCATGTGATTTTAGCAGCCAATGAGAGCCCTACACCTCAACAATGATGTTTTTGACTCTTCTTTGTGCTTTTCATTGATTGGATGGCCACCATAAGTGCAGAAAGGTGATTGGATGGCCACCAAAAGTGCAGAAAGCCGCTGAAAACAAAACTGAAAATAGCGTGTCAAACTAGAACTTTACTCGAACGAACAGTGAAATGTTTAGTTCGGTTCAGGTTCTAAAAATTCGAGAAGTTCTACTAGATCTTAACCTTTCTAGAACAGTTCGAGCAACACTATATAGGACTCTTTATGAGATTATACTGGTGAGGACATTATTGTTGACCTTTTATCTATGTGCATATAATATTTGAACCTGGATGGTAGGCAATAAAAAAAAAGGCATAGAATGCGCCTGATTTATGAACCCGCTGTACAGCGCTTGCATGACAATTCGGACTCAGGTATACCACTTTCAAAGTGGTATACCTGTTCTTAATGTAATGCGCCAAGAAATTTCATAGTGAAGCTATAAAGCTATAGCTTCGTTACAGTTCTGGTGCGCCCCGCCTCCTGCACGCCCCCCGAGATCAGGCGCAGCCCCGTTCATACATGTCACCCTAAATAGTGAGTGCTAAAAAAAAAATTTTAAGTTTGTCAGTTTAGCTAGTTTTGTAAGGGTGTGTTCAACTTTAGGCATCTGTGGATGTTATCCAATGTCGACACTGTATGTGTGACTAAAGTAAGTTGAGTGACCTGGAACATCTCTGCTCTTTTTGGGTGAAGCCCAAAGCAAAACTTCATGTGTGTTCCAGAGCCAGAGGATTTGATATGTGTTAGAAGTTTCTTAAGAAGAAAAGCTGATTTGCAATTTCACCTTTAAAAAATAAAAGTTTTCTTTTTGGATCTGCTTGCCATGCTGTCTTTGTGAATGGAATATGTTTGTCCACTGCATACTTACCTTTTTTACTAGTTCTAAAGCACGAAAGCTATGATGACACTGTAAGTAGTGAGATCTGGTTACGTAATTGTTGTTAGAGGCTTGGAAATGCAGAAGGATCAAGATTTTTGCCTTTTTTAGGGAAAATATCAGCTGGGAGCTTTTCTATGTGATGTTTATTCATTTGATATTAAACAATGTAATTGTCATAATATCCATCATAGCCTCATGTTGTAGTACAAGAAGGTTGTAAGATGGAGTCATGACTTTCCATGGCTTTTTGCTACGTTCAATACTTTTTCCCTGTCTTATTTCTCATTATTACACATAACTTAATTTCTGGACATCTATTGTTTGATTTTTCATGTCAGTAGCACTTTTAGAAATATATTTACTTAGAAAATAAATGACGGGTTCAATACTTATTTCACCCTCTGTAATAGTTATAATGTGGTTCTCTTACCATTATTTGTTAACCTCACTCTATGTGTGCTGATACTTAATTTATATCATTTTATAACAGCCTTATTCAATATGTATTTCTTTTACTTTTACACATTTTAATAAAATTTTCAGTATGAGAAAAATTCTGGTAAAGCTGATAGCACATGCTTTCCTGAAGTTCCTTTACATGTGTTAACTAATATTCAAACTATGCTGGGAGTTGTAATTTCACAAAACTGCTATATTGGGTACAATAATCAAGAAATATAGAAATACAGTTCCATGTTATTCCAGCTTGTTAGTCCTTTGAAATACCTTTAGAACATTACATTTAGGGCTACAGCTGTATGAAGCTTTCTTTCTTCATTGGTTCTAGGAACATCCCCTTATAGAGAACTTCGGGAGATCAAGTCATGAAAAACAAACATTTTTAAATGCAAATTCTCATTTATGTAACATCTGGTTTTCAAACTCAAAACTACAATGTCACATTGCCATCTAAAAATGGAACACTTGTACTTGATAAAACATTATTTAAGTCCATAAAACCATTTAAGTGTGTGACTGACTTATACATATTTTTTAAGGGTAACTGTGAACCACCTATGTGTCAAATTGCCACTGCCACCACTTTTTCTTCAGTCAGACTTCATTCTTTCAAAGGGTTCATTTCAAGTCAAGCAAACAGCTTGACTTTTAGGATTGTCTTGGTCCCATTAAATGTCAAGCACCATAGCTATCATGTTCTATTGTGAAACTTCCATACATGCCATGAAAACATAAACAAATGTATTAATTTTTTTCATGTGTATATTTTAATCCTTTTTATTTTACAACATAATCTGTTAACTATTACAAACATTACTAACAAATGTTAGTTTCATCAATGCAATTATTAGTGTACAAATAAACAAAGATTTAAATAAAGAAGAGTTTTGGAGATGAACAGAAGTGGCTGCATTCATCTTCTAGCAATACACAATTTTTTGTTGAAGTTACAGGATGTGAACAAATCTGTTTCATGGCCCATATCTATTTTACGAGCTCTAATGCTTTGCCAAGGCCATAACATTATAATCAGCCACTCTTCTTTTTATACAAAAGAGTTTTAAAAATAGTAGTAGATATAAGGTCAACAAAGATAACAGTAGACTACATTCATTGTTAATTGGAACCAGGTCCGTAGAGTTAGAAATCACGTTCTAAAGATAAAAATATAAATGCTATCCAACATCAATTACATTCAGCTAGTAATGGGTTTAAGATTATGATGGACATTATAAGGATTGCCAGAGGCCCAAATGCCTTTATTTATTTATTTATTTATTTTTTTTATTTTTTTTTTTTTTAATGAGCTCAGATTCCTTCTGGAGCAACAAATTGTGTCTATCATCCCATGCAATGAACTGTTTCATACTCTAAACTTCTGCAAAGCTTAATTTTGGGTTAGAATTCTGAAAATCATACATATGTTATAATTTGGTACAGTAATTTTGCTCTTGTATTCAGTGAATGAATGTCACGGCAAATGGGTGGTGGATCTGCTGGATCACTGTGAAAGGTAGCAATAACCATGCCAGGGAGCAGAGTCCAAGGAGCACCTCAGAGCCCATTGCAAGGCAGAACGGATTTGACCCAGGACACTACCCCTGACTTGGTCACTCACTGTGACAGCCGAAGTGCCTATGAGGTACAAGAGAGACAGGCGGAGGCATAGTGAGGAATAGCCCATGGTCAAGGTAGTCGGCAGGAGAGTAGTCGGAAACACGTAAGCCAAGGGTGAAAGCAGAAAACATGAAACATGAATGAGCAAGCACTAAAGCAAAAGTACAAACATCAACAAACTGGCACAGGCTGAGGACAGAGTTCCTTTAACTTAAGAGTGCTGATAGGAGATAAACCAGTGAAAATGAGTGGTGAAATGTGGCCCTTTAAATCTCAAATAGCCAACTTGTATGCGCACTAGGGGATGAGTATGTACCTGTTGGCAGCGAGCAGAATATGAGAGCTGGGCAGGAGTGTGGAGAGGTGAGCAAGCATAGCAGCAACATGACCACCATGTCTGTAGTTCTATCGTTTCCGGCCCCAGGCATGAAGTGATAGAACCAACATCTTTGTAAATCCTTCTACATTGTTTATACAATGCAGAAGGGTATACAGAAGATCATGTCCACTAGTGGTCAACTACCATAGGGGTACTTACAGTAAATGTAAGAAAAATTATTTTTTGAAGTATCAAATCACCTCCATTTTGCCCTTTTAGAAATAAAAGAATAAAAAAAAAAAAATAAACATACATTACTCACAAAAAAATAGAGATATTTGGCTTTTTGGGTGAAATTTAAAGAAAATGTAAAAATTTTACGCTACAGTAATATTTTATCCTATAAGTAGGCCATTTAAGTTGTAGCATGCAATGTTGGTTTTCTCATCTCAATAATTTAATGAAACAAAAGCCAGCAATAGTGGATGGTATACACCATCAAAAAATCTCTATGTCTCAATAATGTGTCATGTGGCCTTGAGCATCAATTACAGCTTGACAGCGACATCTGATGCTGTTCACAAGTCAAGTTATTGACTGCTGAGGCATGACATCGCATTCTTCTTGAGGGGCTCCCCTCAGATCATTGAGTTCAGGGTACAGAGCTATGAGCTTCTATACAATGACTCAGCTGATCCCACAGGTTTTCTAGGGGTTCAGGTCTGAAGAAAGTGCAGGTCACTCCATTTGATTTACCCTAGTCTCTACAATGACTGGATTAATTATGTTGTTCAAGCAGTAGAGGCTTGGCCTGATGTGACACTTGGCTGCCTATCACCTCCCTTAAACATGCCTGGAGTTTTGTGACATTCATAATCTGGTTCTGCAGGGCATCTGTGTGTGATGTAGCCAAAGGACGTCCACTTCTTTGCTTTTCTATGACTCTTCCAGTCTCTCTATATCTCTGTTGCAACCTGCTGGTGACACTCTGTGACACTCTAAGCTCTGTAGCCACTTCCGTCAGAGAGCATTCTCCTTGATGTCTCACAATTATGAGGTACTGTTGATCAATTGTAAGGTGTTGTTTTGGTCTCATGATGTGAAAATGTGAACAACATGATGAGGAGGAATGTTTAAATCCCAACTCAAATTGATTCCCTAAATTTATTGGGCGATTCAAGGATCAAACACCTGTTGGAAACTAAGCTCCTTGTTAGTTATCAGTATTATGATATTGTGCAAGAAGTATTGAAACAATAAACAGTTGGACATGTGCATTCTAAGAGATGGTCTTACTAAGTTCATCTAAAAAAATTCCAGAAATGTTATGTTTAACCTGAACTAAAAGTCAAATATCCTTAACTTTCTGTAAGTAGTGTTATTGGTATCACCACATCTTAAATGTCTGATCTACACAAATATAACATCATTTATCCTGTATGCTGAACACCATAAAGAAAAAATCCAAACACCAGATTTGTGCTTTTTTTGGTCATTTCATGTCCCAACAAATTTTTAATAAAAAGTGAACATGAAGTTATATCTATCCCACAATGGTACCAATAAAAAGTATGCTTTAGCCCTCAAAAATTGTGCCATAGGTGAAAGAACAAATTAGTTATTGGTCACAGAAAATGACGCTGTAGTGCAAATTTAAGAAATAACAAGTGTTTGGATTTTTATTCATACTAAAACATAATGACAACTCTACATATTTGGTATCACCAGAATCATATCAACATACAGAATACAGATAACACATCATTTGTACTAAATGTACTAAATGAGTGAGCACTATATAAACAAAATCCCCGCAAATATAGTACAAGTACTATTTTTCACATTTCCTCCCAACTAGAATTTTTTTGTGGTTTCCCAGTATATTCTATGGTACAGTTAATGACACCATTAGAAAATAAATCCTGTTCTGGAAAACAAAAGCCATTATATGTCTATTTAAATGGAAAAATAAAAAAATAATGGCTCTTACAAAGCCGGGAGAAAAAAAACAAAACAATGAGCCATATATTATATGACCGACTATCAGGCAGGGGTTAACAGACAGCCAAGTTGATTGATAAGTACATATTTGACTCTAAGGTATGTGAAGATCTGAGAGACAGGGAGGGCAAATTCTTCCTTTAACTCCGGAAATGACTTTATATTTGTCTGCATATACTCATTTAAGCTTGTCAGATAATGATAACAATTCTGGGAAATGTCTACAATGCTACAATGGAATATGTGAGTACAGGCCCTCTGTATTATAAAGTCTTCATACATAACACCATATTAACAGAGCCTGACATAGGTTTGTAAATAACAAAGGCTTTTGGGAAGGTGCTTGCCAACACCATCTAGTGAATATAGGAATTGTCGCGGATGCCCGCGGGTCGGGTCGTGGGCGCGCTCATTCCCCGATCTGTCCCCCTGTGTACTTACCCGGCCACACTCCTGCTGCAGGGAACGGGGCCGCGTGCACCGGCAGTGTTGAATTTAAAGGGCCAGCGCACCGGTAATTGGCTATTGCCGGTCGCTGCCCCTATTTAAGCCTGCCTCTTCCTAGTTACCCTGCCAGATCTTTAGTGCCATTAGCCTACTGACAAAGCGTTCCTTAAGTCTTGTCTATTACCGTGTACCGTACCATTTGCCTCCGTTCCTCAACCACGAATCTTGCCGCCTGTCCTGACCTTATCGCCTGTCCCTGACTACGTCTACGCCTTACGATTTTGTACCATGCTACACCTCGGCTGCTTCTGCAAGCAAGTCACGTCAGGGGTAGCGACCTGGTAGACTCCTGCCGCAGCAAGTCCATCCCGCTTTGCGGCGGGCTCTGGTGAAAACCGGGACCTATTTAGATTCCGCTCCCTGGCGTGGCTTACGCCATCGCTTGCGGTGGTCCAGGGGATCCACTACCGTTGCCCGTGACAGTAAGAGCCGGCCATGGATCCCGCCAAGGTGCCTCTGCCTAGCGTCGCTGACCTAACCACCATCGTGGCGCAGCAATCCCAGCAGATCACTCAGCAGGCCCAGCAGCTCAGCCATCTCTCCGCCATGATGCAGCAGTGCCTGGCCACCCAGCAGCAACAACCCGTTCCTGTGGCGTCCGCTGCACCTTTGGCTTCCACACCGGCCGGTGGTCCAAGGCTCCGTCTGTCCATGGCCTCTAAGTTTGATGGGGACTCCAAGGCTTGCAGGGGCTTTATCACTCAATGCTCTCCGCACATTGAGTTGATGGGGAACCAATTCACTACTGAGAGGTCAAAGGTCGCATTCGTGGTCAGCCTTCTTTCCGGGAAAGCCCTGGCCTGGGTTACCCCTCTGTGGAAAAGAGACGATCCGGTCCCGGCTACCCTCGCTACCTTCCTCACCGAGTTCCGCAGCGTGTTTGAGGAACCTGCCCGAGCCTCTTCTACCGAAACTGCCTTACTGAATCTATGCCAAGGAGACTCCTCAGTGGCTACGTGGTCCAGTTTGGCCTCGGAGCTATCATGGAACGATGCGGCATTAGCCTCCACCTTTAAGAAAGGCCTCTCCAGCCAGATCAAGGATGCTTTATCCACACGTGATTCCCCTGTCTCCTTGAGTGACCTTATCTCCTTGGCCACTCTGATTGATATCTGAACGGCGAAAAGAGCTCCGACAGGACCGCGAACCTGCCAGAGGTCATCGTTTTCCCCGCCTAGCTCCTGTATTCCAAAGGCCACCTCAGTTGTCCTCCCTGCCGGCTACGGAGGAACCCATGCAAGTGGACAGAGCTCATTTGACTCCACAGGAGCTGACCCGGCGGCGTGAAGAAAATCTATGCCTCTATTGTGCCAGCCCCGAACATTTCCGCTGGGGCTGACCACTTTGTCCTCAACGTCCGTGGAAACGCACGCACCTAGGATACGTGGGAGAGGCGATGAGAGAAAGTCCTCTCCTCGTTTGACCATGCCCGTGCATGGACCGGGAGTTCAATTCCAAGTTTCCGCCTGGACTCCAGTTAGGCTGGAAATTTCGTGGATGCTGCCTTGGTGTCTAGATACAACCTCCCCGTGGTCCATCTGGAAAAGCCTCTTGTCATCTCCTCTGTCAGTGGGGAGATCCTCCGTGATCTGATCCAGTACCGTACCGAGCACTTGCTCCTTCAGGTAGGGGCACTACATAAGGAGAAACTGGTGTTTTATGTGCTCCCCCGGTCCTCCTCGTCTGTCCTTCTGGGTCTTCCGTGGCTGCAGCGGCACGCCCCTGTACTCAACTGGGAAATGGGCGAAGTCCTACGTTGATGGTAAGGATGTCGATCTCGCTGTTTGGTGACACCCCGCCCGGTGCTTCCCGCTTCTTCGATACCACCCACAGCTTTGGCAGGCCTTCCTGTTCCATACCAGGAATTTGCAGATGTGTTCTCCGAGAAGCAAGCTGAGACTCTACCTCCACATCGCCCTTACGACTGCCCGATTGATCTTCTGCCCGGCACCTCTCCACCTCGGGGCCGAGACTACCCGCTGTCAGTACCCGAGACACAGGCTATGTCGGCCTTCATTAATGAAAATCTCCAGAAGGGATTTATTCGGAAGTCCTTGTCCCCTGCTAGGGCTGGATTCTTCTTCGTAGGGAAGAAAGACGGCTCCCTACGGCCATGAATCATTTACCGAGGGCTCAACAAGATTACCATTAAGAACCGGTATCCTCTGCCTTTGATTACTGAGCTCTTCGACCGGCTTCGGGGATACAAGATATTTTCTAAATTGGATCTGCGGGGAACTTATAATCAAATTCGTATACGAGAGGGGGACGAATGGAAGACGGCTTTTAACACCCGCGATGGGTACTTCGAGTACCTGGTGATGCCCTTTGGTCTCTGCAATGCTCCAGCAGTTTTCCAGGAGTTCGTCAACGACATATTCCGGGACCTCCTGTATTCCTGTGTCGTTGTCTATCTGGACGATATTCTAATTTTCTCCCCCGATCCGGAATCCCACATAATCCATGTACGACAGGTCCTCCGGAGTTTGAGGGCTAACCGCCTCTATGCCAAGCTCGAAAAATGTCTGTTCCACCAGCAAAGCCTTCCATTCCTCGGCTACATTATTTCGGACAAGGGCCTGCAGATGGATCCTGCCAAATTGTCTGCTGTCCTGCAGTGGCCAAGACCCGTGGGCCTCCGAGCCATACAAAGATTCCTGGGCTTCACCAACTATTATAGACAGTTTGTGCAGCACTTCTCCTCACTAGTGTCTCCTATGGTGGCTTTAACCAAAAAGGGTAGTAATCCGAGGTTATGGCCACCAGTTGCAGAAGAAGCTTTCCTCAAGCTGAAGTCTGCGTTCGCCTCCGCCCCGTTACTCACACTGCCGGACACAGAAAAACCCTTCTTTTTGGAAGTCGATGCCTCCTCGGTGGGAGCCGGAGCTGTACTTTCTCAAAAGGGTCCCAAAGGCAAGACCCTCACATGTGGTTTTTTCTCAAAAACCTTTTCCTCTGCTGAGAGAAATTACGCTATCGGAGACCAAGAATTACTGGCCATCAAGCTAGCCCTAGAGGAATGGCGCTATCTCCTGGAGGGGGCTCGACACCCGGTCAATATTTAAATCAACCACAAGAACCTCCTCTATCTCCAGATGGCTCAGCGTCTAAACCCGCGACAGGCACGATGCTCCTTATTCTTTTCCCGATTCATTTTTCTGATTAATTTCCGCCCCACGGAGAAAAATGTCAAGGCCGATGCCCTCTCCCGTGCCTCTGACGTGGTACGAGACGAACCAGCACCACGGCATATCATCCCTCCCGAAAGGATAATCTGCTGCCCCCATAGAGTTGCAACGAATCCCTCTGGGCAAGACTTGTGTGCGCCCGGCTCTACGGAAGAAAAAACTGCATTGGGGACATTGCTCTCGAGTGGCTGGACACCTGGGTGTGAAGAAATCTTGCTCTCTCATCTCCCGTTTCTATTGCTGGCACAGTCTGGCCAAAGACGTTCGTGAATTCGTGGAGTTATGCACTTCATGTGCCCGCAACAAGTCTTCCCTTCTCAAGATGGCAGGTCTGCTGCAGCCACTGCCTATTCGCAATTGTCCTTGGGACCCACGTGGCCATGGATTTTATTACTGACCTTCCGCCTTCCTCTGGTAATACCGTGATCTGGGTAGTCACGGATCACTTTTCCAAGATGTCCCATTTCGTCCCTCTGCCAGGTTTACCCTCTGCTCCTCATTTGGCCAGCATATTTTTTCAGCATATTTTTCAGCTACATGGGCTACCCCGTCATACAGTCTCTGACCGGGGGGTCCAATTTGTTTCTAGGTTCTGGCGCTCCCTCTGTAACTAGCTACAAGTAAAATTGGATTTCTCCTCGGCCTATCACCCTCAGACCAACTGGCAGGTGGAGAGGGTTAACCAGATACTGGGCAACTATCTGCGGCACTTTGTTTACGCTCGTCAGGACGACTGGGCCAATCTGTTACCTTGGGCATAATTTTCATATAATTTGTTAGTCTGCCGATGCCGCCCCCTTCTTCATTATCTACAGGCGATATCCACGCCCACCCCTCCCCCTCTCTGTGCCCTCTGAGGTCCCAGCTGTGGTAGATTTGGTCCAGAACTTAACTGCCATTTGGAACCAGACACGCCAATCTCTACCCGGGCTTCCGCTCGTAACAAGATACAAGCTGACAGAAAGCAAAGACCTTCTCCCATCTTCTCTCCTGGTGACAAGGTGTGGTTGTCGGCGAAGTATATGCGCCTCAAGATCCTCAGCTATAAGCTTGGCCCCTGGTTCTTGGGACCGTTCGAGGTGCTAAAGTGCCTAAACCCAGGGGCATACAAGCTCCGCCTTCCTCCCACTATGGGGGGTCCCAAACTCTTTCCATGTCTTTCTTCTGAAGCCATCATCCTAAATCGTTTTTCTCAGAAAGTTGTTCCTCCCACTCCTGAGGCTGACGCCACTAATGTCTTTATGGTAAAGGAGATTCTGTACATGAAGACGGTCAGAGGGAAGCGTCTTTTCCTCAATGACTGGAAGGGGTTCGGGCCCAAAGAAAGGTCCTGGGAACCAGAAGACAATATTCTGGACCATAATGTTATCCGGAGATTCCTTCAGGCCAAAAAGAGGGGGAGGTACTGTCGCGGATGCCCCTGCAACCCACATCCCGGGTCGCAGTCACATCCGTGTCCCGCTGCCGAGCGGCGCCGTGACCCACGTGTTGGGTCGTGGGCGCGCTCATTCCCCGATCTGTCCCCCTGTGTACTTACCCGGCCATGCTCCTGCTGCAGCCTCTGTCCCGCGGGGCGCGAGCGCCGGCAGTGTTAAATTTAAAGAGCCAGCGCACCGGTAATTGGCTATTGCCAGTCGCTGCCCCTATTAAAGCCTGACTCTTCCTGGTTACCGTGCCGGATATTTAGTGCCATTAGCCTACTGACAAAGCGTTCCTGAAGTCTTGTCTATTACCGTGTACCGTGCCATTTGCCTCTGTTCCTCGACCACGAATCTTGCCGCCTGTCCTGACCTTACTGCCTGTCCCTGACTACGTCTACGCTTTACGATTTTGTACCACGCTACACCTCGGCTGCCTCCGCAAGCAAGTCACGTCAGGGGTAGCGACCTGGTAGACTCCCGCCGCAGCAAGTCCATCTCGCTTTGTGGCGGGCTCTGGTGAAAACTGGGACCTACTTAGATTCCGCTCCCTGGCGTGGCTTACGCCATCGCTTGTGGTGGTCCAGATGATCCACTACCGTTGCCCGTGACAGTAATCCTCAGTTCACATGTGACTCACCGAGTCTTGCAATGTAAAAAGGATTGAAACCAAGCCAGTAAAGTTCATCTATGGACAGCTGTTTAGGGGTGTTTGCCATTTGTCGTTGCAGAGTAGAACTTACTGGCTGGCTAGGTGAGAGGTGAGTGTGGCTTAGAAGGGTAATGTATCTCATTGGCGAGAGGTGCCATGAAAAGTTTCACAAATTGCTCCTTACATATCACATGCTTCAAAACGGCCTATGGAAAGGGTGAAAATTCTGTTTTTTGGGTTTTTTTGTTTTTTAAAAGAGGTGACAAATGAGGTCTGCACAAGCTCCTGTTCTTTGAAGCCCCATCTAGATACATGAGACAGTTATAAAGCCAATAATATAGAGGTACAATCAGAATCCCTACTCAAAGGGGTTGTCTAGATTAAGTCCAGATTGGTGCAGTAGTCATGTGTCACTCAATTATATCACCATTTGGAAGGGAATAGCTCCAAAGGGTAATATAAGTAGATGCACATGACCATTGCAGCTAATCAGAAGCTGCACAAGTAACATGCACATTTGGAATTAAAAGTTTAAAACAAAAGAATGGAGCAATGTATTGCTGGAACTGGGTCTAAAGGAAAGTGAGTATAAGATGTTTTTATTTTAATGGGACCGCAGGAGCTGGCTATTAGGTTTTCTAACAGACTGGACAACCTTTTGAGAAATTTTGTGGGAATTAAACAGGTATAAAATCCACACTAACTGTATCTGTAGTTTCCTAGCTATGGAATTATGTCTGAAATCAAAACCTTTATCCTGTTTTTTTATCAAGTGTGAACAAAATGGCTGCAAGCACATGGCATTACATGGGGCAAAGAACTCTGGGAGGAAGAAGGGCATAGCCTGCATGACATGTGCAAAGATGAAGGCAATCAGACACCGGCGGGATTCTATGACGTCACCGCACAATATAAGTCCGGGTGCGATGCTGGGAGCTCATACCACTCTCACTGTACTGATCAGGGAAGGTGCTGCCGCGGCTGCTTATAATTAGTGATGAGCGATTACGTTGACTATCGTCATCGGGTCAATAGTCGATATTGGCAACTATCAAGACGATTTCCGATAGTCGATAATAGATTATCGCTGATGACCATTAAAGTCTAAGGGGGAGGAACAACACCTTCATTATTACACCCAAACAGGGCTGGAGAAGCTGGAATTAACATCCACAACAGTCAAATGGATACGTGCTACATCTTAGGCAACACACTTAGGTTATAAAAGCCAAAGAAAAAAAGTCACAGACCATTCACTATCCCTGTCTTGTACCACAGCCTGACCCTTAAACCTGCATCACCCACAAAATAAAAAGTGCCAGAAGGCAGTATTATTTGAACCATCATTTTACTTGAACTGGACATTGAATATCTCTGTCCTGGAACACAGTATGAGCCCCAAAACTGCATGACCCCCACATTTAAAAGTGCCGGAAAAAGGAGTCTTTCAACCACCATTTTAGTTGAACTGGACATTGACTATATCTGTCCTGTACCGCAGAATGACCATTAAAACTGTCTGACCCACAGATTAAAAAGTGCGGAAAAGGATTCTTTGAACCACCATTTTAGTTTCACTGGACATTGACTATACCTGTCCTGGGCCACAGCATGAGCCCCAAACCTGCATGAACCCCAGATTTAAAAAGTGCCGGAAAAAGGAGTCTTTCAACCACCATTTTAGTTGAACTGGAAATTGACTATACCTGTCCTGTACTGCAGCATGACACTCAAACCTGCTTGACCCACAGATTAAAAAGTGCCGGAAAAAGGAGTCTTTGAACCACCATTTTAATTTCACTGGACATTGACTATACCTGTCCTGGGCCAAGCATTGAGCCCCAAACCTGCATGACCCCAGATTTAAAAAGTGCCAAAAAAAAAAAAAAGGAGTCTTTCAACCACCATTTTAGCTGAACTGGACATATGCTATATCTGTCTGGGCCACAGCATGAGCCCCAAACCTGCATGACCCCAGATTAAAAGTGCCGGAAAAAGGAGTCTTTCAACCACCATTTAAGTTTTCACTGGACATTGACAAATACCTGTCCTGGGCCACAGAAATGAGCCCCAAACCCTGCATGACCTCAGATTAAAAAGGTGCCGGAAAAAGGATCTTTGAACCACCATTTTATTTTTCACTGGACATTGACTATCCCTGCCCCTAGGCCACAGCATGAGCCCCAAACCTGCATGACCCCCATATTTAAAAAGTGCCGCAAAAGGAGTCTTTCAACCCCATTTTACTTCACGGGACATTGACTATACCTGTCCGGGGCCCACAGCATGAGCCCCAAACCTGCATGACCCCAGATTAAAAAGTGCCGGAATAAAGAGTCTTTGAACCACCATTTTAGTTTCACTGGACATTGACTATATCTGTCCTGGGCCACAGCATGAGCCCCAAACCTGCATGACCCCCATATTAAAAAGTGCCGGAAAATTTAGTCTTTGAACCACCTTTTTAGTTGAACTGGACATTGACTATACCTGTCCTGTACCGCAGCATGACACTCAAACCCGCTTGACCCATAGATTAAAAGGTGCCGGAAAAAGGAGTCTTTCAACCACCATTTTAGCTGAACTGGACATATGACTATATCTGTTCTGGGGCACAGCATGAGCCCCAAACCTGCATGACCCCCAGATTTAAAAAGTCCCGGGAAAAGGAGTCTTTCAACCACCATTTTAGCTAAACTGGACATATGACTATATCTGTCCTGGGCCACAGTATGAGCCCCAAACCTGCATGACCACAGTTTAAAAAAGTGCCGGAAAAAGGAGTCTTTCAACCACCATTTTAGAATAGTGAAGAAATCAGGCGATACCTTTTTCAGGCTAACTAAGTATATTTGATGGTGAGCTTTCGAGAGAACTAGATCCCTTCTTCAGACAGGTTGTTGTACAAGAAAATGAAAATTCACAGACTTTTTATACACAAAAGACATGGACATTCAAAGGGTCCAAGAATTCTTAAAAATAACAAAATGCAATATAATCAGAGAAGTCATTTACGGCAGGTCAAGACATCAACTATCTGGAAACTTGTGAGGCGTGACGGAGGTGTAAGTAATTCTGTGTCTTAAGAAAAAGCTCCAGAGACTGAGACAAAAAGGCCCTATTACTACAACCACATGCACCAGCCCAGCTCAGCAGACCTGTGTTGTGAACCTTTCCTCCTATGAGCCAAACAAACACGAAGGTCAGTTCTCTCCAAAGGTCTCCCCTTTCCCTGCCCCAGCACTCATTTGACCATGTCAAACTCTGCAATGATATGGAGGAGTTCTTCAGAAAAAAGAGACTGAGGGAATACTTCTATGACAAAGACCTTCCATACAGCGGGCAACTCTGAGAGAACAGCCCATAAGGAACCCACCAAAAAATCAACCTGGACCCACGGCCGGGAAATTAATGCAGCACTGGATAAATACATTGATTTGTTTCAGAAGCAAAGTAAAATCTGAGATCTTGGGGAAACTAAAGAAACAGGTCCAAAACCTAACCCTTCAGGAACCAGAAGGCTAATCACTTCACTGAAAAAAAATCAGGACATAATAATAAAACCAGCTGACAAAGGGGGCACAAATAGTCATGATGAACACCTCTGACTATATCCAGGAAGCAAACGGGCAGGTCCAACCCAGCCCATTACTCCAAACTTGACAGTGATCCCACAGAGGACTTTTATAAAACAGCTAAAGAATATGATTAAGAAGTTTCCAACTCAGGTCCAGAGGCAGGTTTAGGGGCTCATCCCAGCGGATCCCAGGCGGGCTGCTTCTATATGCTCCCAAGATCCACAAAGATGGCAACCCTGGGAGGCCTATCATTTCTGGTATTGGAACCCTGACAGAGAATATCTCAGGTTGGGGGAAAATCTCCTAAAACCCGGGTCAGAGATACTCCTAGTTACATCCAGGACACAACGGATCTTCTTAACAAACTCAATGCCCTAGGTCCACATCCTGAGTGCACCATTTTGGCAACTATGGATGTAGAATCCTTGTATACAAAAATACCCCACAAGGATGGTGTTGCAGCATGTCGGACGCACCTGGAGAAACTAAACCTCCCAACAAAACCAGTAACACAGCTCATACAGTTCATACTCAGCCACAATTGTTTTAAATTTGGAGAGGACCTATATCTACAGCGAATGGGAACTTCAAGGGGGTTTCCAGAGGGTGCGCCCCAGTATGCAAACCCTTATGCCTGAACTGCAAGGAGCGTATCAAACCCCCTGCACCACCAAACCCATGATGTACCTCCGTTACATCGATGATATCATTGTCATCTGGACTGCGGGTGAGGAGGCCCTAAATTTAATTCCATAATGACTTTTAAAAACTTCCACCCCCCTTTAACCTTAAACTTACCTATTCAGAGAGCAAAATCCACTTTCTGGATACTACAATACACATCAAAGAGCACCGGTACTCACATCAGTGTCCACGAACCCACAGACAGAACGGCCTTTCCTCAGAAATTGCAGCTTCCACCCCAAGCACACAAAACAATCCTTATATACAGCCAGGCTATATGATACATTCGTATTTGCTCTGACAAGACAGACCTGGACAAACACCTCCTGGATCTGAGGACAAAATTTCTCCAATTGGGGGTACAGGCCAAAAGGTGGGCGGGCAATCAAATCAGCAAGCAGCCGCCATCAACAGAGACTGTCTGCTCACATACAAAGAGACCCAGAAGAGAAGAAGAGTGCCCCTAGTTGTAACTTTCAACCCACAGCTGGGGATCCTACGAAAGATTGCCAAGGAACTCCAACCTGTGCTACATAGGGACAACAGACTCAAAGACATTTCCCAGTCCCCCTTTTCCTTTCCTTTCGCAACCACCAAACCTGCGGCGTATTATTGTCCGGGGCCCTGAAAGGCCCCAACCCCGAAAAAGACACCTCACCTGCCTGCAGAACAGGTGCAAGACCCGCAGGGATATCCGCCCCCGCTGTCAGTGTACCTGTCCCACAGTCCCAGCAGGTGCACAGAATTAGGGGGACATTTTCTTGCAGGTCTAGCAATGTGGTATATCTGATTATGTGTGCGCAATGTCCGGGCCACAGGCCTTTATGTGGGGGAAACAGGACAGAGACTCAGCCACGCATGAACTCACACAGATTCACTTTTAATAACAGCAGAACTGATCTTCCAGTGGCACAACCTTTCAGAGAGGCCACTGTATTGAAGATCTGAAAAAATTATGGTTTTTTAAAGGGACACTTTAAGACGCGAGAGAGAAAGGGAATGGGAATTTAAATTAATGCAAAAATATCAGACTCTGCAAAATGGGCTAAATATTCATGCCAGCTTTATGTCAAACTATGTGTGAACTGTAATGGCCACAAATTACATCTGATGGCTACAAAAAGACACAGAATTATTTACCCTCCGTCACGCCTACACAAGCTTCCAGATAGTTAATGTCTTGAATATTTTAAGAATTCTTGGGGCCCCTTTGAAATGTCCATGTCTTTTGTTTTTTAAAAAGTCTGGGGAATTTTCAATTTCTTGTACAACAACCGTCTGAAGAAGGGAGCTAGTTCTCTCGAAAGCTCACCATCAAATATACTCAGTTAGCCTGACAAAGGTATCGCCTGATTTCTTCACTATTCTACTACTTCTATGGCTAACCGGTTTCAACAATATATACTACTAACCACCTTTTAGTTTCACTGGGGCATTGACTATTCCTGTCCTGGGCCACAGCATGAGCCCAAACCTGCATGACCCCAGATTAAAAAGTGCCAGAAAAAAGGAGTCCTTTCACCCCCCATTTTAGTTTCCCTGGACATTGACTATACCTGTCCTGGGCCACAACATGAGCCCCAAACCCTGCATGACACCCATATTTAAAAAGTGCAGCAAAAAGGAGTCTTTCAACTACCATTTTAGTTTCACTGGACATTGACTATATCTGTCCTGGGCCACAGCATGAGCCCCAAACCTGCATGACCTCAGATTAAAAAGTGCCGGAAAAAGGAGTCTTTGAACCACCATTTTAGTTTCCACTGGACAGTGACTATACCTGGCCTGGGCCACAGCCTGAGCCCCAACGCTGCATGACCCCAGATTTAAAAGTGCCGGAAAAAGGAGTCTTTCAACCACCAATTTAGCTGAACTGACATAAGAAATATATCTGTCCTTGGCCACAGCATAGCCCCAAACTGCATGACCCCAGATTAAAAAGTGCCGGAAAAAGGAGTCTTTCAACCCCCATTTTAGTTTCTCTGGACATTGACTATACCTGTCCTGTAACCTCAGCATGACCCCTAAAAACCCGTTTGAACCCCCAGATCACAAAATGGCACTATGCTATTTTGTACAGTGACTGTCATTTAGTATATTTTTTGGTAACTAACATTTTTTTTACAGAATTTATTTAGGGAAGTTTTATTTATAGTTTTACATTATCATATTGCTTTTTTTTTTTTTTCAAATGTGATAACAAAAAAAATACACCCCTACCAACAGTTTTTAAAGGTATTTTTTACATGTGTAGATGTTTTAAGTCATCCGCACACCCCATAAGTACTAAAAATGTCCTAAGTATCCCCAAAACACTGCTTAGTTGAGAAGACATTTCCCTCCTGGCTTCTGGGTATTCAGCCAATCAATTTCAATGGTTTCTTTTTCCTCCAAATTCTTCTTTTAGTGATTAGGGACAGACTCCCCGGAGATCAAATGATGTAACCCCATTTGTGACTCCGGCCCAGAAAATTTTTAAGCCTAAAATTGTGCAATTTGTGGTCCAGCCCTGGGGGCCCTTTTTGACACTACTTAACCTCACAGAAATCACCGTTTTCAAAATCTGAGTTTTTAGAGAAATTTGAAGCTCTCCTGACTGCCCCTCACAGGGGGTGACAGCCAGTGCTTCTGTCAGCCATCTGTTAACACGAGGTCCAGCTGACCAGGGCCAGACATACAGTGGAGCGGTGAGAGGCCAAGGCTAGCGTCTGTCATCTATTAACACGCAGGTTTCAGCTGCCAGGGCCGGAGTTACAGTGGGTGCGTTGTAGATGCCCAGGCTGTCGTCCGTCATCTATTACCGACTGTAAAAAAGGTCCTTTATGACGCAGCAACGAAAAAGAACAGTCGTGGCTGAATCAGATGCGGAAGAGGAAGTGTGAGGTAAGACATCCATCCTTCCTCAGTACACACAGTCAAGACCTGGGTAGCGCTTCCCATTCGTATGAAGTGCGGACAAATTGATCTTCACTTGGAATGCTGGTGGTTGACGTTCTGTCCACACCCAGGTGGCCCTTTTTCTTGGCATTTTTTTTCACGTTTTACTCAACGTGCTGAGGAAATGGTCTCTGTTCTTTGGTTCTCTGTCCGTGGTCCATACTCACATTCTCTGAATAACCTACATCGGGTTAAGTCTTCCTGTACCTCCCTTGTACAATTCAAAGGAAAATTGTACCAGCTATTTTGTACATGCAAGTTTTTTAGTAGTTTAATTCTAGTAAACACATTTTTAAATAGGATGGAATCCCACCACGCTTTGTTTCTCCTTTTTTTTTAATTTGTATAAATGGTTGTCTCAAAATACAGGGATGCTAGCTCTGTTAAAGATCTTGCAAAAACAAGTCATTTTGCCAATAGTTGTCCAGGTAACAGTGTCCAGACCTATCCTTATCTGACAGCACCATCACCCCTATGAGCCACTCTTGACAATTGTGAAGAACAAATGACTGTTAGAAACTCACATTTTTTACAATAGAACCTGTAGGTCTAGCTGCATTTTCAACAGCAACATGCCCCCAAAAAATTCAAAAACATGACCCATGACACTTAAATGACAATTGTGAAGAACAAATGTCCTGTTAGAAACATTTTTTTTTTATAAT
The DNA here is from genome assembly GCA_025379985.1 of Phyllomedusa bahiana. Classification (NCBI taxonomy): domain Eukaryota; kingdom Metazoa; phylum Chordata; class Amphibia; order Anura; family Hylidae; genus Phyllomedusa; species Phyllomedusa bahiana. The sequence continues at coordinate 10,113 of JAODAL010024111.1, read as the reverse complement.
ATGACCCTGTAATAATTGCTGCATTTCAAAGCAACAATGACCCCCAAAAATTATAAAAATTGCCTCTCAGCCACTGCTAAAAATTGTGATGGGAGGAAATGCCACTTAATAGCCACATTTCTGTTCCAAAGACCATGATTATAGCTGTATCATCACATCACACCTATAACCACAAAAAATTTATAAAAGGACTTCACCCAACTGGTTAAAAATTGTGAGTGGAGAAATGCCTACTTAAAAAGCCACATTTCTGTCCAAAGGACCATGATTATAGCTTGTTGTCCACCACAGCACCATGACCACAAAAACTTATAAGAATGAACTTCTCAGCCACTGTTAAAAATTGTGAGGAGAAATGCCACTTAAAAGCCACATTTCTGTTCCAAGAGGACCATGATTATAGCTGTACTCACAACAACATGACCCCAAAACCATTTGACAATGCGAAAAATTCTAAAGATGAAGTGAGTAAATGGAATATAACACGGTTTTGTCATTAAACCTTGCTGTCCTTTACAGTACTCCTCACAGCAAAAACCATCAAAATGAACTTTTGGGAATGAGAATAAAAATTGCAGTAAGAAATGATCATTTTAAAAAAAAAGTTTTCAGAGGGACCATTACTGTTTGAAGAGGGATGTTGATTATACCGGCAACTAATCGGTAACGCTCAGGCAATTTAGGCCACAACAACATCAGAGATCCCATGCCTGAATCCATCTTGATTGTGAATTCAAAGTAATCCACATTCTGTGAAAGCCCGGATGCGTTTGTTTGTAATGACTTCCTCCAGCTGTGCTGAAGAATCTGCTCAGATATGACGCTGGCTGCTGGGCAGGAAACAAACACCTCTATGGGCGTGGCGAGCGATCTCGTGCCCATTCATCCCATTTTGGATACACCCAGAAGTCTATTGGTCCAGGAACACATACACAAAACATCCGGTTGTTGAAGAAGCAGATAGACCAAGCAACCATGATCTTAAGCTGGTCTCAGTGTGTTGTAATGTGTGACCCTTGCATTGCATGCATTGGTGGAGGATGAAAATAAAGATTGCCAGAGGTTCCCATCCATTAGGCTTCTGTCTTGCCACCATGCCTGCTGCTGCTGCCGCTAAAACGGCCATCAAGGCACTGCTACTGGGCTGTCGGACGCATCCTGACGTTGGTTTCACCGTGACATTTGAAGAACGTGAAGCAGACCAACCGATGTCGTCCTAGGTTATCAATCAGACAAGGTCTCCATTTTCCTGCATTTACTCTCTATTTTTGGGGTGGGTGGAAGGGAAATGCTGAGTTTTGTTTTGTACCAGGGGATCCAGGAGGGTGCCACTGAATAACTGTTTGTATCATTTTGATGGCTTTAATGCAAGGACCATGTTGGAAGTAAATGGAGCATCCAAGCACACATGTGTGAGGATGGAGCCTTTGAATTTCCCCAAGAGCCTCCTGGGTCGAGGGGCACCTAGCAAACTGTATCTTCCTCATCTTCCCTCCCTCCCCTCAAATTCGCTCGCCAACCCTCTTTCCAAGCAGGGACGATCAGGTAACGTCGGTGTCGTAGGATCCTCCTCCTCCTCCTCCTCCGCTTGCCACTCCGGCACAGCTTCAACACAGCCCTGACTTCCTAGATGATGAACCCTGAGAGCTTAGGTGCCGCCTCACTAGCCCTTGGACACCGAACCACTGCCTAATGAAGACCGATAAAATAGTGAACTGTCGGGCTATTGGTAGGATTCGATGTAGAGAAAGGCTTCCCCGTGTCTTCATCTGTGTCCGTCTCCTTCCTCCGTCGCAGGTGTGTACCTGCTGTTATCAAGAGTGCCAACGATCGTTCAGAACTAAAATCATCCACAATTTGGCTCATGCTGACAGGGCATTTTCCACACTAACCATTTTGGTTGAGGCTTCTTCAAAACTGGCAAGGAAGGTGCAGAGCTCTTTCACCTGCCTCACTGCGGTGGCATCAACACCCCGAGGTCCGAGCACCGCTGCTTGTCAGGCCCATGTGTCACTCGTCGTACTGCGTAAAGGCATTGCGCTGCTGCCACAATCGCTGGAACAGCTGTGAGGGTGGAATTCCAGCGTGTTGCCATGTCCAACAATGATACGCTGACGGGAGGCCGAGCCTGACGCTGCAACACAGCAGGGCGGGATGAAGCATTGTGCTAAACGGCGGAAGTGCGAACTTAGACCTCGAGCCTTCCTCAGCAGCGCTAGTCAGATCAGGACGAACGAGGTTCTAGACATGTGCAGGCAAGGGTATGTGTTCCAGCCTACCGATGTTAGAGGGCGGCAAGCAGATTTCGTTTTCGCCCATATTTTTAATGCACACTCACCCTTGCCTGGCACAAAGGTTCTTGGCACCCCAGCCAGCGCTCGGTTTTGTTGCGGAGAGCCCGCCACCAGCTCCTTACCTGTGTGTGGACGGTCTCCAAGACAGATTATTTCAACAAACACGGCCTGGTTTCTTTGGCCCTGTGATGCCACCAGGACCTTGGTGGAAAGAACCCTGCACTATCCCTGCGGTTTTGAAGAGTGTTGTCGCCGATCCTGAGAAGCGACCGTCACCCCAGAGACCAATCCACCTCCAGCTTCACCCAGTGAGCTGTCACTGAGGATATAGCGGGGTCTATGGCCGTGCTAACTTGTACCATCGTGTCGTGTTCAGATGGACTTTTCTGGACCCAGATATGCAGACAACTTGCTTGAAATTTATAGATGACAACATGCTGGTCAGGCAGGACGGCTTTTTCTGTCAAAGAAAATGCCTGCTCGGCAATCTGTTATTTGGAGCAGTCAAGACCATGCCGTGGCGGAACCATCTGTGTCGCACCAGACGTGAAAGGCAACATTTCCAAGGGTCCAAAGCGCTGGCAATCGCCGACATTCAGGCTTTTGGCTTTTGTTTGGTTTGTTTTAAAGTTTTTCTTCTGCTCCCAAACCTGAAGACAGAAGGCTGGCTGCTAGCTTGCCGCTTTATGGCGCCAGATCACAAACTGGCCGGGTAGGAACGGGGGTAGGATGGGTCTCTGGTGGTGCTGGTGGTACTCGGGCGAACGGAGGAGGAGGCTTGAAGCGTGAGGCTTGATCCCTGATCATGACTCATATAGAACATGTGCAGCTGAGGAATGCTTGGTGGTGGGCGGAGGAGGAGAGGCGGAGACAGAAGTGTGACAGTGGTTGGAAGCCCGGCTTCGGGCCCCTGTGGCCTTTTTTGGCCAAGTGTTGCCTCATATTCAAACTCCATGCATTTTGCTGCATGTGACTAGACATGTTGGTGGTTGGTTTAAACAACCTAAGATTCTTGCATCTACTTATGCGTTTAACGGCAAAGGCGGGCATATGTAAGATGGGCGAGATCGATTCAAACGAAGTGGAATTCGTTATAGGAATTTCAGGAAAATCTTCGGTACGGGAGATACAAAGAGAAAAATAAAATAAAAACAAAAGGAGGAAAAAAACACGAAGGAAGGTCGAACTTTGGGGTACTTCGGGTGACGAAGTGGCTTTTTGATTGATAAAGAGGCTGCGAGCACATGGCGCTACATGGGGCAAAGTCACTCTGGGAGGAAGAAGGGCATAGGCTGCAAGACATGTGCAGAGGGTTGAAGCCAATCAGAGGACCGCGGGATTCTGTGACGTCACCGCACTATATAAGTCCGGCGCGACACGGGAGCCTCACACCTTGCCCTTTCACCGTGCTCATCAGGAAGGTGCTGCCGCGGCTGATAGCTCTTACTGAAGAATTGATTTTTATATAGCGAATTTTCTGTGGGGTGTCTCAGCATGTCTCATAGACTGTTCTCTTAAGTTTGTATTTCCTAGATTTTTTGGGTATTGGATCTGAAATCCTAGTGGTGCGTGACCACTGCAGCTTCATATACATTCAGTATCCAAGTGGGATCTAAAGCCAGTCCTGTTGTATTCATTAAAGAAACAGCGTTTTTTACAATAAACTCCCACTTCATTTTGGCTGCTCATTCTATTGCGCAATTTACATCCAGGGTGTTTATTTAGCGATTGTTTTGCTGGTGTGCTGACAAAAATAAACCTCTTTTTCATAACGCCCAAAAAATATAAATTTTATCCTGTAGCCTAATTCACAAGCAAAGGTTAATTACAACTGTATCTCTTGTAGTGTGGCGTATAAAACACGCAATTGTAACACGCTACAAAGCTACTAATTAGTGGGCTCAAATATCTTTGCGCAATTTACATCCAGGGTTAATTAAGCGTTGTTTTGCTTGGTGTGTCTGATTCCAAAGACACCGTCATTATTCAACGCCAAAATATATACCATTTTTCCTATAGCCTAAATCACAAAGGCAAAGGTATAATTACAACTCTGTATCTCTTGTTGTGTGGCGTAGAAAACACGCAATTGTAACACGCTACAAAGCTAATATTCTGTGCGGCTCAATTCTTTGGCGCAAATTTACACCAAGGGGTTAATTAAGCGTTGTTTTTGCTGGTGTGCCTGACCCCAAGAAACCGTTTTTTCAATGCCAAGTATATAGACATTTTTCCCTGTCTAGCCTATTAACAAGCAAAGGTTAATATACAACTGTATCTCTTGTTTGTGTGGCGTAGAAAACACGCTATTTGTAACATGCTACAAAGCCTTAATATTTTGTGAGGCTAATTCTATTGCGCAATTTACATCCGGGGGTTAATTAATTTTGTTTTGCTGGTGTGCGACAAAAAAAACCGACTTTTACAACCCAAAAATAAAAAAATTTTTTCCCCGTACCTAATTCCAAGCAAAGAAAATTAACTGCCCTTTTTTGTGCGTAAAAAAAACACGCAATTGTAACACCTCAAACTACTTTTTTTTGCGGCTCAATTTTTTTGGCCTTTTTTCTCCGGGGGTTAATTAAGCTTTTTTTGCGGGTGTGCGCAAAATAAACCGTTTTTTTTAAACCCCAAAAATATATAAATTTTTTCCTGTACCAATTCCAAAAAAGGGTTAATTACAACGAAATCCTTGTTTGGGGGTAGAAAACACCAAGTAACACGCTAAAAAGCTACTATTTTTTGCGGCTCAATTCTTTGCCAATTTACATCCAGGGGTTTAAATTAACGTTGTTTTCTGTGTCTACAAAAATAAACCGTTTTTTAAACCCAAAAAAAAAAAATTTTTTCCTGTACCAAATTCACAAGCAAAGGTTAATTAAAAACTGTTCTCTTTTTGGTGGTAGAAAACAGCAATTGTAACCCTACAAAGCTACTTTTTTTTGCGGCTCAATTTTTTGGCTCAATTTCTCCGGGGTTAATTAACGTTTTTTTTCGGGTGGCGAAAAAAATAACCGTCTTTTTCAACGCCAAAATATAAAATTTTTTCCTGTAGCCTAATTCCAAGCAAAGGAAATTAAACTTACTCTTGTTGTGGGGGTAGAAAACAGGGCAATTGTAACACGCTACAAAGTACTATTTTTTGCGGCCCCCAATTCTTTGCCAAATTTTACATCCAGGGGTTAATTCTTTTGTTTTGCTGGTGCGACAAAAATAAACCTTTTTTTAAAACCCCAAAATATAAAAATTTTTTTCCTGTACCTAATCCAAGCAAAGGTTAATTTTAACAACGTACTCTTTTGTGGGGGGTAAAAACACCAATTGTAACACGCTACAAAGCTACTATTTTTGCGCCAATTCTTTGGCCAATTTACTCCAGGGTTAATTAAGGTTTTTTTGCTGGTGTGCTGACAAAAATAAACCGTCTTTTTCACCCCCAAAATATATAATTTTTCCGTAGCCTAATTCACAAAAAAGGGTTTAATTTACAACTGACCTTTTGTTTTTGGGGCGTAGAAAACACGCAATTGTAACACGCTACAAAGCTACTATTTTGTGCGCTCAATTTTTTTGCGAAATTTTACATCCAGGGGTTAATTAAGCGTTGTTTTGCTGGTGTGCTGACAAAAATAAACCGTCTTTTTCAATGCCAAAATATATACATTTTTCCTGTACCCTAATTCAACAAGCAAAGGTTAATTACAACTGTATCTCTTTTGTGTGCGTAAAAACACGGCATTTGTCACACTGCCAACAAAGCTACAACTTGAGGCGGCTCAATTATTTTGCGCAAATTAAATCCAGGGGGTTATTAAGCGTTGTTTTGCTGGTCAGCTGACAAAATAAACCGTCTTTTTAAACGCCAAAATAGTATAAATTTTTTCCTGTAGCCCAATTCACCAAGCAAAAAAGGTTAATTACAACTATATCTCTTGTGTGTGGCGTATAAAACACGCAATTGTAACACGCTGACCAAAGCGCTACTATTTTGTGTGCGGCTTTTCAATCTTTGGCTCAATTTACATCCAGGGGTTAATTAAGCTTTGTTTGCTGGTGTGCTGAACAAAAATAAACCGTCTTTTTCAACGGCAAAATAATATACATTTTATCCTGAAGCCTAGATTCACAAAGCAAAGGTTAATTACAACTGTATCTCTTTTGTGTGGCGTAGAAAACACGCAATGTAAACACCTACAAAGCTACTATTTTGTGCGGCTCAATTCTTTGGCGCAATTTACATCCAGGGTTAATTAAGCTTGTTTTGCTGGTGTGCTGACAAAAAAAACCGTCTTTTTCAATCGCCAAAATATATAAATTTTCCTGTACCTAATTCACAAGCAAAGGTTAATTACAACTGTATCTCTTGTTGTGTGGCGTAGAAAACACGCAATTGTAACACGCTACAAAGCTACTAGTTTGTGGGGCTCAATTCTTTGCGCAATTTACATCCAGGGTTAATTAAGCGTTGTTTGCTGGTGTGATGACAAAAATAAACCGTCTTTTTCAACGCCAAAATATATAAATTTTTCCTGTAGCCTAATTCACAATAAAGGTTAATTACAACTGTATTTCTTGTTGTGTGGCGTAGAAAACACGCAATTGTAACACGCTACAAAGCTACTAGTTTGTGTGGCTCAATTCTTTGGCGCAATATACATCCAGGGTTAATTAAGCGTTGTTTTTGGTGTGCTGACCCCAAGAAACCGTCTTTTTCAACCAAAATATATACAATTTTTCCTGTACCTAATTCACAAGAAAAGGGTTAATTACAACTGTATCTCTTGTTGTTGGCGTAGAAAACACGCAATGTAACACCTACAAAGCTACTAGTTTGTGCGCTCAATTCTTTGGCGCAATTTACATCCAGGGTTAATTAACTTGTTTTTGCTGGTGTGCTGACAAAATAAACGTCTTTTTCAACGCCAAAATATATAAATTTTTCCTGTACCTAATTCACACAAAGTATACAACTATCTCTTTGTGGGTAAAAACACAATGTAACACCTACAAACACTATTTGCCAATTCTTGGCAATTTACATCCAATTTTAGCTTTTTGCTGGTGCTACAAAACCGTCTTTTCAACGCAAAAAAATAAATTTTTCTTCCTAATCAAACATTAATTAACGTTTTTTTTTGGGGCGTAGAAAACACGCAATTTAACACCTACAAACTACAGTTTGTTGGGCTCATTTTTTGGGCGAATTTACACCCCGGGGTTATTAAAGCTTGTTTTTGCTGGTGTGCTGCCCCCAAAAAAACCGTTTTTTTCAACGCCAAAAATATATACTTTTTTTCCTTACCCTAATTCACAAAAAAAAGGTTAATTACAATTTTTCCTTGTTGTTGCGTAGAAAACACGCAATTGTAACACGCTAAAACTACTAGTTGTGGGCCTCTTTTGCGCAATTTTTACATCCAGGGGTTTTTAAAGGTTGTTTTGCTGGTGGCTGAAAAAACCTTTTTCAACCAAAATAATATTTTTTCCTGTACCTAATTCAAAGCAAAGTTAATTACAACTGTATCCTTTTGTTGGGGGTAGAAAACACCAATTGAAACACGTACAAAGCTACTATTTGTGGGGTCAAATTCTTTGCGCAATTTAACCCAGGGTTAATTAAGCGTGTTTTCTGGGTGCAAAAAAACCTCTTTTTCAATCCAAAATAATACTTTTTCCCTGTACCTAATTCACAAGAAAAGGGTTTAATTACAACTAAAACCCCCTTTTTGTTGGGCCTAAAAAAACACCAATTGTAACACGCTACAAAGCTACTATTTTTTGGGGTTCAATTTTTGGAGGGCGAAATTTTACACCCAAAGGGGGTTAATTAACGTTGTTTTCCGGGTTTGGCTGACAAAAAAAAAAAACCGTCTTTTTTCAATGCCAAAATATATACTTTTTTTTTCCTGTAGCATAATTTACAAGAAAAGGGTAAAAATAAAACCCGGGATCCTTTTGTGGGCTTAAAAACACCCCAATTGAAAACCCCTTTAAAAAGCTACTATTTTTTGGGGGCTAAATTTTTTAGCGCAATTTACACCCGGGGGAAAAATTTAAAGCGTTTTTTTGGCTTTGCGACAAAAAAAAACCGTTTTTTTAAAACGCCAAAATAATACTTTTTTCCTGTAGTCCAAATTTAAACAACAAATTAATTACAACGTATCTCTTGTTGTTGGCCTAAAAACACCTTTTGTAAAAACCTAAAAACTACTAGTTTGGGGGCCTTAATTTTTTTGGGCCGGAAATTTTAAACACCCCAAGGGGGTTAATAAAGCGTTGTTTTGCGGTTCCCTGAAAAAAATAAACCCCCCTTTTTCCCAACCCCAAAAATAAGTACTTTTTTTCCCTGTACCTATATTCAAAAAGGCAAATTAAATTACAACTGAAATCTCTTTTTGTGGGCTAAAAACACCAATTGTAAAAACACTAAAACTACTAGTTTTGGGGCTCAATTTTGGCCAAATTTCATCCAGGGTTAATAAAGCGTTGTTTTGCTGGTGTTTGACCCCAAAAACCGCTTTTTTTAAACCTAAAATATATACATTTTTCCCCGGGTAGCCTAATTCACAAGAAAAAAGGTTAATTACAAACTGTATCTCTTGTTGTGGGGCGTAGAAAACACCAATCGTAACACCTACAAACCTACTAGTTTGTGCGGCCAATTTTTTGGGCGAAATTTTTTACACCCCGGGGGTTTTAATTTAAACCCGTTGTTTAGCGGGTATGGACAAAAATAAACCTTTTTTCAACGCCAAAATATATACCCAATTTTTCCTGTAGCCTAATTCAAAAACAAAGGTTTAAATTACAACTGTATCTCTTTTTGTGTGTGTAGAAAACCCCGCAATTGTAACACGCTAAAAAAAGCTACAAAGTTTTTGGGCTCAATTTTTTTGGCCTTTTTATATCCAGGGTTTAAATTTAACCGTTTTTTTTGCTGGTGTCTGAAAAAAAAAAAACCGTTTTTTTCAACGCCAAAATATATACAAAATTTCCCGGGGGTTAAAGCCAAATTTTCAAAAGAAAAAGGTTTAAAATTACAACTGTATCTCTTTTTTGTTGCGTAGAAAAAACCCCTTTTGTAACACCTAAAAAGCTACAAAGTTTGTGCGCCTCTTTTTCTTTGGCCCCCCAATTTTATTTTCCATTTAAAAACTTTTTTTTTGGGCCTGTTGCGGACAAAAAAAAAAACCGTTTTTTTCAACGCCAAAAATAAACCTTTTTTCCTTACCTAATTCAAAACAAAGGTTAATTACAAATGTATTTTCTTTTTGGGTGTGGGGGGTAAAAAAACGCTTTTGAACACGCTAAAAAGTTTATTAGGTTTTTTTTTTTGGGGGGTTTTTTTTTCCTTTTGGCGAAATTTAAAAACCAGGGTTTAAATTTAAGCGTTTTTTTCGGGTGTCTGAAAAAAAAAAACCGCCCTTTTTAAATCAAAATATATACATTTTTTCTGTACCCAAATTTCCAAAAAAGGGTTAATTACAACTGAAAACCTTTTAGTTGGGGGCATAGAAAAAAACGAAATTTGGGAACACTCAAAAACCTTCTAGTTTTGTGGCTAAATTTTTTGGGCCCGAAATTTTACACCCGGGGGGGTTAATTTAAACGTTTTTTTGGCGGGTTCTGCCCAAAAAAAAACTGTATTTTTAAACGCCAAAAAAAATTATACATTTTCCTGAAAGCCTAATTCAAAAACCCAAAAGGTTTAATTAAAAACGGTATCTTTTTGTTTGTGGCGTAGGAAAACACCAATTGTAACACCACAAACCTACTATTTTGTGGGGGCTTTTTTCCCTTTGGCGAAATTTTTACATCC
>JAODAL010024110.1:0-61246 GCA_025379985.1 Phyllomedusa bahiana | reverse complement strand
CATACTGTTTACCTAAACCCAAGCCACCATATGTCTACACTAACATTTGAGAAACCCCATACTGTCTACATAACCCACTGAGACCTACTGTCTACACTAACTACTGAGCCACCATACTGTCTACACTACTCACTGAGCAACCCTACTGTCTACACTAAACCACAGAACCACCATACTGTCTACACTAACCACTGAACCACCATACTGTCTATACTAACCACTGAGCCACCATACTGTCTACACTAACAACTGAGCCACCAAACTGTCTATACCTTAACCCTGAGTCAACCATACGGTCAAACACTAAATCACTACGAGCAACCATACTTGTCTGACACTAGACCACTGAAGCCACCAAACACTGTCTACACGAGACCACTACACAGGCTATCCAGAAGTTAGCAGTCACACTAATCACTGAACCACCATAACATGTCTAACACTAACCACGTGAGCCAAACCAACCGTCTACACAAATCAACTTGATACTGTATTCCACCAAACTGACACACCTGAACCACTGAGGCCACCAACTGTCTTACACTTAACCACTGAGCCACCATACTGTCTGCACTAACCACTGAGCCACCATACTGTCTACACTAACCACTGAGCAACCATACTGTCTAAACTAACTACTGAGCCACCATACTGTCTACACTAACCACTGAGCAACCATAATGTCTACACTAACCACTGAGCCAGCATACTGTCTACACTGATGCCACTGATGCCCCATACCTAGTCTACACTAATCACTGAGCCACCATAACTGTCTACACTAACAAATGGAGGACACCACTGCCTACTCCTAACCCACTGATAGCCACCATAACGTCTACACTAAAAAAAAAAAAATAAAGAACTAACAACAAAAAAAACTACAAAAACAAAAAAAAAAAAAAAAAAAAAAAACCACGAGGACACCTATACTGTCTACACTAATCACTCTATGGCCACCATGACTGCGTCTAACACTAACCAGCACTGAGACAGACCGCTACAGTTACACTAACCAATGAGCCACCATACTGTTCTACACTAACCACTGAGACAACCATACTGTCTACCTAACACACTGAGTACACCCTACAGTCTACACTAACCCTCTTTAGGCAACCATACTGTCAACCACTAACCACTGAGCCACCATACTGTCTACACTAATGCCTGGAGCCAGCCCATAAACTGTCTACAACTTAATCACTGAGCCACCATACGTCTACACTAATCACTGAAGACATCCAATACTGTCTACGCAATAACCACTATGAACCACGTCATAGACTGTCTACACAACCACAGAGCCACTCATACTGTCTACACTAACTACTGACACACCATGAGTGGGAGGACTTGTCTATACTAACCACTGAGCCACCAATACTGTCCACACTAATCACTGTGAAGCAAGCCATACAGTCTACACTAACCACTGTAGAGCACCCATAACTGTCCTACACTAATCACTGGAGCAACCATACTGTCTACACTAATCACGTGAGCACCATACTGTCTACACAACCACTGATGCCACTCATGGATACTGTCTTAAACTAATCACTGAGCAACATACAGTCACACTAACCACAGACCCACCATACGTGTCTACACTAATCACTGAGCACCATACTGTCTACACTAACCCACTGTAGCCACCATACCTGTTCTATAAACTTAAACCACTGAGCAACCATGACTGTCTACACTAACCACGTAGGCCAACCATACTTGTCTATAACTAATCACTGAGCCACCATACTGTTCTACACTAAATCACTTTTTTTTTTTTTTCTTTTTTCGGGAGTTTTGGATGTGGGGGGGGGGGGGGGGGGGGGGGGGGGTTTGAGCACAAATTCACTAGGTATATTGGTACCATGAGAGCCAGCCATAGACTGTCTACACTAATCAACTGAGAGCAACCATACTGTCTACACTTAATCACAGAGCCCACCATACTGTTTACACTAACACTGAGCCACCATACTGTGTCTACACTGAATTAACTGAGGCCAGCCATACGTGTCTACACTTAATCACTTGAGCAACATACTGTCTACACTAAACCACTGATAGCCACCATCTACTGTATCTACACTAACCACTGAGCAATCCATACTTCTACACTAACCACTGAGCCACCACTCTTATTGTCCTACACTAACCACTGAGCCACCATACTGTCTACACTAACCACTGAGCAACCATACTGTCTACACTAACTACTGAGCCACCATACTGTCTACACTACTCACTGAGCAACCCTACTGGTCCTACACGTAACCACATGAGCCAGCCGGATATCTCCAGTCTACACTAAACGACAGAACACCATACTGACTATACTAACCACGTGAGAGCCACCATACTGTCCTACAGCTATAACCACTGCAGGCAACCAATAACTTGTCTATACTAAACCACTGAGCAACCATACTGTCTACACTAAGCACAGAGCAACCATACTGTCTACACTAACCACTGAGCCACCATACAGTCTACTCAAACCACTGACACACAATACAGTCTACACTAACCACTGATCCACCATAACTGTCTACACTTAATCACTGAGACACCCATACTGTCTACGACTACTACTGTGAGCCACCATACTGATGCCCTAACCCCACCCATAACCACTGAGCCACCATACTGTCTACACTAATCACTGAGCCACCATACTGTCTACACTAACTACTGAGCCACCATACTGTCTACACTACTCACTGAGCAACCATACTGTCTACACTAACCACTGAGCCACCATACTGTCTACACTAATCTACTGAAACCAGCCTTTATGACTATACAAATCCGACTGAGCCACCATACCTATGTCTACACTATATCACTAGAGCCACCGAACTGAGTCTACACTAACTACTTGAGTCCACCATACTGTCTACACTACTTTCACTGAGGCAACCATACGTCTACACTAACCACTGACCACCATACTGAGTCCTACACTAACCACTGAACCACCATACTGTCTATACTAACCACTGAGCCACCATACGGTCACCTACACTAACCAACTCGAGCAACCGATACTGTCTACACTAATCGTACTGAGGCACCGATACTGTCCTACACCTGAACCACAATGAGCCAGGCCATACTGTCTACACTAAACAAACTGAGCAACAATTACTTGTCTACACTAATCACTGAGGCAAACCATACTGACTAACACTAATACACTGAGCCACCATAATGCCTTACTGTCCACACTATCACTGAGCAACCATACTGGTTTACACTAACCACTGAGACACACCATCACTGTCTACAACTATCACTAAACATGAGCCACCATACTATTGTCTACAAAAATCACTGGAGACAAACCATACTGTCCTACAGACTAACCACTGAGCCACCTTACAGTCTAGCACTAACCTACATCTCTGACACTCGAGCCACCTGTACGTGGTCTACACTAACCACATAGGAAGCCACCATATGACCTGTCTACACTAACCACAGAGACTCACCAGAACTGTCTACACTAACCACTGAGCTACCATACTGTCATACTAATCACTGAACACCAACTTGTCTACACTAACCACAGACCACCGATACATGTCTACACTAACCACTGAAAACCACCGATACTGTCTACACTATTCAATGAGCTCAACCATAGCACTCTACACTAACCAATGAGCCACCATACTGTCTACACTAACCACTGAGACACCATACTGTCTACACTAACCACTGAGACACCATACTGTCTACACTAACTACTTAGGCCATCCAAACTGAGTGCCTGTACACTAAACCACAGTGAGCCACCAACTGTCTACAACTAACCACTGAGAACACCCTAAATACTGTCTACACTATACCATCTGAGCCACCCATACTGTCTACTACAAATCACTGAGACACCCAACAGTCTACAACTAACCACTGAGACAACCCATACGGACTGTCCTACACTAATACACTGAGCCACCATATTATTTGAGACTGAGTCTATCACTTACACTTGATCTAGCCATATTGTCTACACTACTACTGAGCCACCATACTGTCAACACTACTCACTGAGCAACCATACTTTCTACATCAACTCACTGAGGCTATCCATAACTAGTCTACACTATACCAGCTGAGCCACCACACTGTCCCTACACTAACCACGTGAGCCACCTACTGTCTAACACTAACCCACGAACCACCAAACTGGTCCTATATAATCACTGAGACCAACCATACTGTCTAACACTAACCACTTGAGCAACCATATGAGTCTATACTAGATCCACTGCAAGCAACCATACAGTCTACACATAATCCCGTTGAGCAACCAAAGCTTCTACATACTCTAACCACTGAGCAGATCCATACTTGCTACACTAACCACTGCGAGCCACCATACTTTCTTTAACTTTGTCTACACTAACCACTGGATTTCCGTACCAACTGTCCTACAACTAGACTCTACTAGCCCACAGCCATACTGTTATACTTAAACCCTGTGCCAACGCACTGTCTACACTAATCACTGAGCAAACCATACATTCACACTAACCACTGACCACCATACTGTCTTACACTAACCATCTGAACCACCATACTGTCTATACTTAACCACTGAGTCACCATAACTGTCTACACTAACCACTTGGCAACCATACTGGTCTCAACACAATACTAAAAACTTGAGGCCACCATGCACTGGTCTACACAAACCAATGAGCCACCAAACTAGACGTTAGCACTAAACTACTGAGGCAACAATACTGTCTACCTAATCACTGAGCAAGCCATACTGTCCTACACTAACCACGCTGTAGCACCATACCTGTCTACACAATCACTGAGTCCCCATAACTGTCTACACTAAACACTGAGAGTCAACCATCAACTGATTTACACTAACCACGTTGAGCCACCCATACTGTCTACACTAACCACTGAGCCACCATACTGTCTATACTAACCACTGATCCACAATACTGTCTACACTAATCACTGAGCCACCAATACTGTTATACTAACCCTGAGCCAACCATAACTCGGTACTATACTAACCACATGAGCCACCATACTGATCCTACCACGACCTAAATCACTGAGCGCACCATACTGTCTACACTAATCACAGAGCAAATCCATACAGTCTAACAGCTAACCACTGAGTGCCCACCTATACTTTGTCTACACTAACCACTGAAGTGGGGCCACCATACCTGTCTACACTAACCACTGAGACACTATAACAGTCACTACAAACACTCAACCACTGAGCCACCATACTGTCTACGACTAACCCACTGAGCCACCATACTGTCTACACTAACCACTGAGACACCAAACGTGTCTGACACTACACCACTGTAGCCACCATACTGAGTCTAAACTAAGCCACTGAGACACCAACTGGACCAACACTTAATCAACTAGAACCACCAGACTGTTCTACACTAACTAGCAGGAGACACCTTATTGCTGACTCCGACTAACCACTGAGCACCCATACAGTCTACACTAACCACTGGAGCCACCATACTGTCTACACTATATCACTGAACATACCGTACCCTAATCGTGTCCCTCACACTAACCACTGTAGCAACCAATACTGTCTACGACTAACCCTGAGCCACCATACCTGTCTATCAACTAATCACTGAGACACCCAACAGGTTTAGCACTAACCAACGTGAGCAATCCAAGACTGTGCGTACCACTAAACCAGCGTGAGCACCATACTGTTCAACACTAATCACTGAAGCCACATTACTGTGCTACACTAACTACTGAGCCACCATACTGTCTTACACAAACTACTGAGCCAGCCATATACTATGTCTACACTACTCACATGAGCAACCATACTTCTAACCACTAACCACTCGAGGACCACCAATACTGTCTTCACTAACCACTGAGCCACCATACTGTCTTCACTAATCACTGAACCACCATACTGTCTACACGAACCACACGAACACCAAACTGTCTATCACTATCACCTGAGCCCACCATACTGTTCTACACTAATCACATTGAGCACCATAGCAGACTATACTGAACCACTGAGACACTGATAACTGTCTACAGCTAACCCCTGAGTTCCACCATATCTGTCCTACACTAACCATCTTAGACACCAATACACAGTCTACACTAAATCTAATGAACAATATCCAGACTGTCCACACTAACTACTGAGACAACACCTACTGTCTACCACTAACCACTGATGTCATCCATACTGGTCTACTCAACTAACCTACTGAGCCAGGATCCATACAGTCTAACATCTAATCACTGAACACCCTACTGTACTAGACACTAACCACTGAGCCACCATACTGTCTACACTAATCACTGAACCACCATACTGTCTACACTAACCACTGAGACACCCTACTGTCTACACTAACCACTGAGCAACCATACTGTCTACACTAACCACTGAGCCACCATACTGTCTACACTAATCACTGAGCCACCATACTGTCTACACTAACTACTGAGCCACCATACTGTCTACACTAACTACTGAGCCACCATACTGTCTACACTACTCACTGAGCAACCATACTGTCTACACTAATACTACAGTGAGCCAAGCATACTGTCTACACTAACCACTGATGACACCATACAGTAACAGCTAAACCACTGAGCCACCATAACTGTTCTACACCTAATCACTGAGCAACCATACAGTCCTACACTAATCACTGGACCACCCTACTGTTTACCCTGAACCACTGAGCCACATACTGATCTACAACTAATCACATGAGCCACCATACTTGTCTACACTAACCACTGAGACAACCCTACGAGTCACACTAACCAATTGATTCCACCATACTGTCTAGCACTAACCACTGTAGACACCATAGCTGTCTACAACCCCAAAAAAACCCTAACCACTGAGAACACCCTACTGTCCAACACTAACCCAATTAGCAACCATTAGACTGGCTACACTAAACACAGAGCCCACCATACTGTCTACACTAATCACTGAGCCACCCCCCCCCCCCACAAACACCCCCCCCCCACAACCCGCCCACACCCCCCGCCCTCCCCGCCGCGCCCACCCCCCACACACAACACAACAATGTAAAGGGTCCCACCCCCCCCCCGGCAACACATACTGTCTACACACCTTTGTTAAATCATGAGCTCAACCATACTGTCTACACTAACCACTGAGACACCATACTGTCTACACTAACCACTGAGCCACCATACTGTCTACACTAACCACTGAGCCACCATACTGTCTACACTAACCACTGACACACCATACTGTCTATACTAACCACTGAGCCACCATACTGTCTACACTAATCACTGAGCAACCATACTGTCTACACTAACCACTGAGCAACCATACTGTCTACACTAATCACTGAGCAACCATACTGTCTACACTAACCACTGACCATCATAATAGTCACACTAACCACTGACCACCATACTTCTTATCACTAATCACTTGAGGCAATTCCATACTGTCCTACACTAATCCACTTGACCTCCATACTGTCTACACTAATCCCACTGAGCCACCATACTGTCTACACCTTAACCACTGAGCCACCGATACGTTTCTACACTAACCACTGAGCAACCATACTGTCTACACTAACCACTGAGCCACCATACTGTCTACACTAACCACTGAGCCACCATACTGTCTACACTAATCACTGAGCCACCATACTGTCTACACTAATCACTGAGCAACCATACTGTCTACACTAATCACTGAGCCACCATACTGTCTACACTAACCACTGAGCCACCATTAGTTTCTGTCTCTACACTAATAAGCTTGAGCCACCGATACTGTCTACACTAATCACTGAAGCACCCCAAACTGTCTACTAACTAACCACTTACCACGCATACTGTCTACACTAACCACGTGATCAATCCCATACTTGTCTACACTAACCACTGAGCCCACCATATTTGTCCTACATAACCACTGAGGCCACCATACTGTATACACAAAACACTGAGCAACCCTACTGTCTACACTAGACTACTTAGGCCAACCATACTGTCTGACACTACCTCGACTGAGCAACCTCTACTGTCTACACAAACCACTGAGCCAACCCAGTCTAGACTACACTAACCACTGACCCACCATACTGTCTATACTAACCACTGAGCCACCATACTGTCCACACTAACCACTGAGCAACCATACTGTCTATACTAACCACTGAGCAACCATACTGTCTACACTAATCACTGAGCACCCATACTGTCTACACTGAACCACTGAGCCACCATACTTGAGTCATAACACTAACCACTCGACACGAACATACTGTTCTACACTAACCACCTGGAGCACCAAACTGTCTACACTACACTCACCTGAGACACCCTAACTGTCTAGCACTAACTACTGAGCCACCACATACTGTCTACCACTAACCACTGAGAGCCAACCATATAGCTGTTCCCTACTTCTAACATCACCTGAGCCACCAAACTTCGCTAGCACTAACTACTGAGCCACCATACTGTCTACACTACTCACTGAGGCAACCAGTACTGGTGACTACACTAAACCACAGTAGCCACCATACTTGTACACGACTAACCACAGCACCACCATACTGTCATATACTAACCAACTGAGCCACCATACGTCTACACTAACAACTGAGCCACCATACTTGTTCTACACTAACCAAGTGAGCCACCCATACTTGTCTACACTAATTCAGCTGGAGCAACAATATACACTGTCTACACAAATCACTGGATCGAACTCATACTGATCTGACTACTAAATCGACTGAGAACTCACTACTGACTACAACTAACCACTGAGCTACACATACTGTCTACAACTAATCACTGAGCCTACCCTAAAACTGTCCTACACAACTACCTGAGCCACCATACTGTCTACACTACTCACTGAGCAACCATACTGTCTACACTAACCACTGAGACACCATACTGTCTACACTAACCCCTGCGCCACCATACTGTCTACACTAACCTACTTGAGCCACCTAACTGTTTCTACACTAACTACTGAGCCACCATACTGTCTACACTACTCACTGAGCAACCATACTGTCTACACTAACCACTGAGCCACCATACTGTCTACACTAACCACTGAGCCACCATACTGTCTACACTAAACACTGAGCCACCATACTGTCTACACTAACCACTGACACACCATACTGGTATACACTAATCACTTGAGAGCCACCATACTGTCTACACTAAACGACTGGAGGCCAGCCATACTGTGCTATACTAACCACTGATGACACTATACTATTTCTACTCTAACCACATGAGTCCACCATACTGTCCTACACTAACCACTGAGACACTAAACTGTCAACACAAATCACTGAACCACCAAACTGTCTACATCTAACTACTGCTGAGTCCAAAACCCTACTGTCTACACTAACACACTGAGCAACCATACTGTCTGACACTAACCCCTGTAGCCACCATACTTGTCGTACCACTAATCACAGAGACAAACCCTACTGTCTACCCTAACGGCACTGAGCACCCATACTGTCTAACACTAACCACTGAGCCTCACCAGTACGTCTACACTAATACACTGAGACAGACCCTACCTGATCTACACTAACCATCGAGCAAGCCAACTGTCTACACTAACCACTGAAGCCATCATACTGACTACACTAATCACTGAGCCACCATACTATCATACACTTAACTCTCTACAGCCACCATACTTGTCCTGACCACTAATCAACTGAGCCACCATACAGTCTACACTACTCACTGACAACCATACTGTCTACAACAAAATCACTTGAGGCCACCATACCTATGGTCTACACTAACCACTGAAGACACCATACTGGTTAAAACTAACCACTGATGCCGACCATAACTGTACCTACACAATACACTGAGCAACCATACGTCTAACACTAATCACTGATCCACCATATCTTTGTGTTTTACACTAACCACTTTTGGAGCCACCATATAAACTGTCTACAAACTAATCACGTGAGAAGCCCCCATACTGTCTACACTAACCACTGTGACCCCTACTCTGACTAGCACTAACCAATGGAGCCAGCCATAGCTGTCTTACACTAACCACTTGAGACACCCATACTGGTCTACACTAACGCACGGTGAGACACCCACTGTCTACACTAACCAATTAGCAAACCATACTAGAGTCCTACACCTAAACACTGAGCCACCAAAATGTCTACACTAATCACTGAGCCACCATACTGTCTACAAACTACTTCACTGAGTCACCGATAACTGTACCTACACTAATCACTTGAGACCACCATAACTGTCCTAACACTAACCACTGAACACACCATACTGAGCTTACACTAATCCCTGAGCCACCATACTGTCTACACTAACTACTGACACACCATACTGTCTATACTAACCACTGAGCCACCATACTGTCTACACTAATCACTGAGCAACCATACTGTCTACACTAACCACTGAGCAACCATACTGTCTACACTAATCACTGAGCAACCATACTGTCTACACTAATCACTGATACACCCCATCCATAATTTCTACACTAACCACCCCTGAACCACCTATCTGTCCTACCCTAAATCGACTGAGCAACCATACTGTTCTACACAAACCAACGTGATGCCACCATACTGTCTACACTAATCACTGAGCAACCATACTGTCTACACTAACCACTGAGCCACCATACTGTCTACACTATTCACTGAGCAACCAAACTGTCTACACTACCACTTAGAGCACCACCATTACTTGTTTATACTAATTCACTGACCCCACCATACTGTCTACACTATCACGATCCACCATACTGTCGTACACTAATCACTGAAGCAACATACTGTCTACACTAATCACTGACCACCATACCTTTTTTGGTTTTTTTAACATAAACTAACCACTGAGCCCACCAATATCTGTCTACACTTAATAACTGATCACCATACCTGTCTACGACAAATCACTGAGTCACCCAATACTAGATCCTACAAGCTAACCACCTGAGGGCCACAATACTGTCTTACACTAACCACTGAGCAGCCAACTGTCTACACTAACTCACGACTGAGATCAGCCACCATATGGTCCCTAGCACTAACCACGGATGAGCCACCACTAACTGTCTACACTACCACTGAGTCAACCATACTGTCCTCCCCTAACTACTGAGCCACCATACTGTCTACACTACTCACTGAGCAACCCTACTGTCTACACTAACCACTGAGCCACCATACTGTCTACACTAACCACTGAACCACCATACTGTCTATACTAACCACTGAGCCACCATACTGTCTACACTAACCACTGAGCAACCATACTGTCTATACTAACCACTGAGCAACCATACTGTCTACACTAATCACTGAGCAACCATACTGTCTACACTAACCACTGAGCCACCATACTGTCTACACTAACCACTGACACACCATACTGTCTACACTAACCACTGAGCCACCATACTGTCTACACTAATCACTGAGAACACCTAGCTGTCAACACTAACTACTAGCCGACCATACAGTCTACACTAACCACAGACCACCATACGGTCTACAGAACATCTAAACACTGTAGCCACCATACTGATCTACACAAACACTGGAGCCAACCATTCTGTCTACACTACTCACTTGAGCAACCATACTGTCCTACACTAACTCACTGAGCCACCATTACTGACCTGTCTAGCAAAAACCACTTGAAACCGACCATACTGTCTGCATACTTAACCAACTTGAGCCACCAATACCGTACTACACAAACTACTGAGACCACCAATACTGTGACTACAAACAAACCAATGAGCCACCATGATGTATTATCTGACCAACTATCTAATCACTGAGACAATGATACTGTCTCCACTTAATCACTTGAGCAACCATACTGTCTACACTAATCACTGAGACACCCTACTGTCTACACTAACCACTGAGCTACCATACTGTCTACATCTAATTCACTGCGAGCCACCAAACTGTCTCACACTAACTACTGAGCCACCATAACTGATGCTATCACATTACTCACTGAGTCAACCATACTGTCTACACTAACCTCTGAGCCACCATACGTGTCTACACTAAACCACTTGAACCACCATACTGCTATTACTAACCACTGAGCCACATAGTACTGGTCTACACTACCACTGAGCAATCCATACTGGTCCCTACACAACTACTTAGCCGACCATAAGTCTTTACTGTCTACACAACCACTGATCCACCAATATCTGTCTACACTAAACAAACAGTATCAACAATACTGTCCAACAACCTACCACTGAGTCCACCCATGGACTGTCAACACTAATCACTGGAGCACAAACTGTCTACACACTAATCACTTGAGCCCACCATACTGATCCTACATCTAATCATGAGGCACCATACTGGTTTACACTAACCACTTGAGCCACCCATACATGTCATACACTCAATCACAGAGCCACCATACTGTCCCTACACTAATCAATGAGCAGACCATAACTGTCTACACTAATCACTGTAGCCACCAGTACTTGTCCTACACTAACCACAGAGCCACCGTACATTCTAACACTACCACTGCTTCCACCGTACTGTGACTACACTAAACCACTTCGCCACCATACTGTCTACACAAACCACTGAGCCACCATAATGTCTAGCACTAACCACTGGAGCCACCAACTGTCCTAACACTAACCACATGAGACATCCATTACTGTCTATACTAACCACAGAGCCACCATACTGTCTACAATCAACCACTTGTCTTGTAGCACACCAAATCTGTCTACACTAATCACTGAGACACCCTACTGTCTACACTAACCACTGAGCTACCATACTGTCTACACTATCACATGACCACCATCACTGGAGTCCTACACGTAACCACTGAGGCTACCTAGTACTGTCTACGACTAATTACTGAGGCCACCTATACTGTCTACACAAAACACATGAACCACCATATACTTCCTACACTAATCACTGAGACACCCTACTGTCTACACTAACCACTGAAGCTGGGTGTGTTTGTGTGTACCACTGGTCTACACAAATCACTGAGCCACCATACTGTCTACACTAACCACTGACTACCATAACTGTATCTAACAACTAACTACTAGAGCCACCATACTGTCCTACACTACTCGCACTATCAGACCAATACTTTCCGACACTAACTCGACTGAGCTAGCCATACTGTTCTACACGAACCAACTTGAGGCCACCATACTAGTCTACACTAACCACTGAGCCACATACAGAGTCTACACTCAACCACTGAACCACCATTACTGGTCTATATAATCACTGAGGTCACCATACTGTCTACACTAACCACTGAGCAACCATACTGTCTACACTAACCACTGAGCAACCATACTGTCTACACTAATCACTGAGCAACCATACTGTGTACAATAACCACTGAGCAACCATACTGTCTACACTAACCACTGAGCCACCAAACAGTCTAAACTAACCACTGTAAACCACCGATACTGTCTACAACTAACTACTGACACGACAATACTGTTCTATAACTAACCATCTTGAAGCCACCATACTTCTACACTAAATCACTGACAACCATGACGACTACACTAACCACTGAGCCACCATACTGTCTACACTAACCACTGAACCACCATACTGTCTATACTAACCACTGAGCCACCATACTGTCTACACTAACCACTGAGCAACCATACTGTCTACACTAACTACTGAGCCACCATACTGTCTACACTAACCACTGAGCCACCATACTGTCTACACTAACCACTGAGAGCACACAAAACTGTCTTATCATCTAATCACTGAGCATCCATAATTATTCATTGACTGTCTACACTAACTACTTAACCACCATACTGTCTACCCTAATACACATTAGAGTCCACCATACTGTCTGACACACTAATCACGTATGAGCAACCATACTGTTTTACACTAACCACTGAGCCACCATACGTTAGCTGTCTACACTAACCCACTGTAGCCACCATACTGTCTAAACAAACACTAGATCACTGATACCACCATATCTGTCCTACATCTAATCACTGATCACCCATACTGTCATACTAACCACTGATCCACCATACTGATCTATACTAACCACTGATCCACCATAGTATTCGTACTGTCTAACACTATATCACTGATCCACCCATACTGTCTACACTAATCACTGAGCAATATCTCTATACTGTCTACACTAACCACTGAGCCACCAGACTGTCTACTACTAAACCACTGATGCCACCATACTGTCTAACACTAACCACTGAGAGCACTATAACTGTCTACACTAACACACTAGCCAACATAACTGTCTACACTAAACCACTGAGCCAGCCATACTGTCACACTAACCGACGTGAGACACCATACTGTCATACAACTAACCACTGACCACCATACTAGTCTAACACTAACCACCTGTAGACACCATACTGTCTACGACTAATCACTGACCCACCGAGACCAGTCCTACAACTAACAACTGATACACCCTACTTCTACTGACGTAACCGACTGGAGCAACCAAACTGTCTACATCAAACCACATATGTAGCCCACCATACTGTCAACACAGATCACAGAGACAAGACCCTTACTGTCCTACACTAACCACTGATGCAACACATACTTTCTTACATCTAACCACTGCGCACCATACTGCGTCCTACACTTAATCTACTCATGACAACCCTACTGCTACACTAACCACTGATCAACCATACTGTCTACACTAACCACTGATCACCCATAACTGTCCCTACACTAATCACTGGAGGTCCACCATAATACTGTCTACAACAAGACTACAGAGCCACCATACTGTCTACACGTAACTACTGAGCCAACCATATCTTGTCTACACACTCACTGAGCAATCCAACTGTTTACACACTAACCACTGTAGCAACCGTTTTAATGATACTGTCTACACTAACCACTGAGTCCACCGTTTTTAGTATAGTCAGACTATTATATACTGTCTAACATACTAATCACAGGAGACCCACATACTTCCTACACTAATCACTGAGCAACCATACTGTTTTCACTAACCAACTGAGCCACATATCGTCTACCACTAACCACAGTGATCCAACCAAACAGACCTACACTAATCACTGAGCGCACCACCATACTGTCTACACTAATCACTGAGCCACCTTACTAGTCTAATACTTAACCACTGAGCCAGCCAAACTGACTAATACTAACCACAGAGCCACCATACGTGTCTACGACTAAAACTACTGAGAACTACCATACTGTCTCACTAACCACTGACTACATATCCAAACTGTCTACCCTAATACACTGAGCCCCACCATACTTCTACATACTAATCACTGATCCACAATACTGTCTATACTAACCACTGAGACCACTATACAGTCTAACACTAACTCACTGACGCCGACCAATCTGTCTACACTAACCACTGTATCACCAAGACTGACTATCACAAACCACTGAGACACCATATGAGTCTACACTAACCAATGAGTTCCACCATAGCTGTCTACACTAACCACTGAAGACACCAACCCTTCTACACGACAGAAATCACGTGACCACAACCAGACTGTTTAACACTAACTACTGAAACACCCCTACTGTCTACACTAACACTGATGCAACCAAACTGCTACACTAACCACTGAGGCCACCATACTGTCTACACTAATCACTGAGACTACCCTATCTGTCCTACACCTAACCACTGAGCAAACCATACTGTCACACTACCTCTGAGCCACCAAACAGGTCTACACTAAGTCACTGAGACACCCTACGTGTCTACACTGCACCACTGAGTCAACCATACAGTCTACAACTATACCACTATATGAGCCACCAATAACTGTCTAACACTAATCACTGCGCCACCGAACTGACTACACTAACTACTGAGCCACCATACTGTCTACACTTAACACTGAGCTCCGACCATACTGTCCAACACACTACACCTGAGCAACTCCATACTGTCTACACTAATCACTGAGCCACCATATACTGTCTACACTAAACCACTCTGAGCCTACCATACATGGAACTGTCTTACACAAATCAACTTTTGATCAACCATTACTTTGTCTACACTAATCACTTGAGCCTCCATACTGTCCTACACATCCACTTACTGGCAATGAACACCATATCTGTATTATCACTAACCACTGAGCCAACCATACTGTCCTACACTAATCACTGAAGGCAACCATACGAGTGCTAACATCTAATCATCTATCATCAACCAAACTCGTCCTAACACTAATCACTGAGCCACACAAACTGTCTAAACAAACAACTGAGCCACCATACAGTCTACACAATCACTGAAGCCACGCATACTGTCTACACTAAATCACAGAGGCAACCATACTGTCAACATAACCGACTCGAGAGCCACCATACAGTCTTACACTAACCACGTGATCAACCATACTGTCAACACTAACCACTGAGCCATCCATACTGTCAACACAAACTTCACTGCTCCAACCATACTAGTCTACACTAACTACTGAGCCCACCATACTGTCTACACTACTCACCTGAGCACCCAACTGTCAACACTAACTCACTGAGCTCCACCATACTGTCCTACACTAACCACAGAACCACCATATCGTGTCTATCCTAACCACTGGCCCACCATACTGTCCACTCAACCACTGTGAGCAAACCATAAACTGTCCTTATACGTAACACACCCACTGATCAACATACTGGGTCCCTACACTAACCACTGAGCCATCATACTGTCTACACTAACCACTGAGCCACCATACTGTCTACACTAACCACTGACACACCATACTGTCTACACTAACCACTGAGCCACCATACTGTCTACACTAATCACTGAGACACCCTACTGTCTACACTAACTACTGAGCCACCATACTGTCTACACTAATCAATGGAACTAACCTCTACTGTCCTACTACTAATCACTGAGCCACCATACTGCCTAGACTAAGCACTGAGCCACATATCTGTCTACACTAATTCACTGATCAACCATACTGTCTACACACTATAACCGACTGAGCCTCCTTACTGTTCCTACACTTATCACTGAGTCCACCATACTGGTCTACACTAACCTACTGAAGCAACCAAACTGTCTAGCTAGGCTAACCACTGAGCAAACCATACTGTCCTACACTAACCCTGAGCTCACATCATAGCGTCTATACTAGCTGCACTTGAGCCACCATACTGTGTCTAAGCACTTAATGCACTGAGCCATCCATACTGTCTCACTAAGTCATGAGCAACCCATACGTCACAGTAAGTCCCTGCAGCCCACCATACTGTTTACGACTAACCCTGAGCCATCCCCCAAGCCAATAACTGTCTACACTAATAACTGATCCACCATACTGTCTACACTAATCACTGGAGCACTCCATAACTGGTCCTACACTAAGCCACCTGAGCCACCATATGTCTACATCTAACCTACTGAGCAACCATAGCTTCACATCCGCTCAACAACAACTAAACGGAGGAGGAGAAAAGAGAGAGAAGAAAGACATGTATGGTTGCTCATGGTAGTGTATACCAGTAGGTGGCTACAGTGGTTAGTGAAGACAGTATGGGTCTCAGTGAGTTAGGTGTTTTAGACAGTATGGCTAGTGGCTCAGTTATTTAGTGATACGTATGTTGCTCAGTGGTTATGTAAACATGTATGTGACTTCAGTAATACTTGTAGACAGTAATGGGTTGCTCAAGTGATAGTGTAGACAGAATGGTGGCTCAGTGATTAGTGTAGACATGTAATGGTGGCTCAGTGATTAGTATAGACCAGTTATGTGTTGGCACAGTTTGTTAGTGGAGAGACAGGTACATGGTTTGCTCAGTGTCATTGTGTAGACAGTATGGTGGCTCCAGTGGTTAGTATAGCGCAGTATCGTGGCTCAGTGATTATAGTTTAGATCAGTATGGAGGCTCAGTGTGTTAGTGTAAGACAGTATGGAGTTCGCTTACAGTGATTCGTGTAGACAGTATGGTGGCTCAGTGGTTCGGTGTAACATTATGGTGCTCAGAGGGGGGGAGGTGGGGGGGGGGGGGGGTGATTATGTGTAGACAGTAAAGGTTTGCTCCGTGATTTGTGTAGACAGTATGGTGGCTATCATGTAGTTAGAGTAACAGTAGGGTTTCTCAGTGAGTTTAGTGTAGACGCGTATTGTGGGCACAGGTTAGTGAGTAGACAGTATGTGTGTTCAAGTGTTCTAGTGAAGAACAGTATGGTTGGCGTCAGTGTTAGTAGTAGACTGAATGGTTGGCTCATTGATTTAGTAGTAGACAGTATGGTTGCTCATGGATAGTATAGACAGTATGTTTTGCTCCAGAGGTAAGTGTGGACAGTATGGTGGCTCCAGTGTTAGTATAGACAGTATGGTGGTTACAGTGGTTATGTTAGTACAGTATGGTGCGTCACAGTGGTTAGATGTAAGAAATTAAGGTGTTTGCTCAGTGCGAGTAGTGGTAGAGCAGTATGTGTGGCTCAGTAGTATAGTGTATACAGTATGGTTGCTCATGTTTAGTGTAGACAGTATGGTGCTCAGTTTGTTAGTGTTAAGACAGTAAGGTTGCTCATGGTTATGGTAGACAGTATGGGTGGGCTCAGTGTATTACTGTAAGACAGTATGGTTTCTCCGTTATTAGTGTGTAGACAGTATGGAGCACAGAGATTAGTGTAGAACAGTATGGTGCTCTCGTGAGTTAGTGAAACATGTATGGGAGCTCAGTGATTAGTGAAGACATAATGGTTGCCTCGAGTGATTAGTGTAGGACTATGTTTTCTCATTGATTTAGGTGTAGACAGTAAGGTGGCGTCAGTGGGTTAGTAGTGAAACAGTAGTGAAGTCTCAGTGGGTGTAGTGTAGACAGTGATTGGCTCATGATTAGTGTAAGACAGTTTGGTTGCTCAGTGATTAGTGTCAGACAGTAATGGTGGCCTCATTGGTTAGTTTAGACAGTATGGTTGGCCAGTAGATTAGTGTATGACACATATGGCTTCTCCAGTGATTAGTGTGTAGACAAGTATTTGGCTCGTAGTTAGGTGTATGACAGTAGGTGCTCAGGAGTATAGATGATACAGTATGGTGCTCAGTGATTATGTGTGAAGACAGGTAGTGTAGGCTCAGTGGTTAGTGTAGACAGTATGGTTGCTCAGTGGTTAGTGTAGACAGTAGGGTGTCTCAGTGATTAGTGTAGACAGTATGGTGGCTCAGTGGTTAGTGTAGACAGTATGGTTGCTCAGTGGTTAGTGTAGACAGTAGGGTGTCTCAGTGATTAGTGTAGACAGTATGGTAGCGCTCATGTGGTTAGTGTTATAAAGTAATGGTTGCTCATGGTCTAGTGTAGACAGTAGGGTGTCTCAGTAGTATAGTGTTACCAGCCTTCTGGTGGTTCAGTAGATTAGTTGTCTACGACAGTATGGAGTGTCTCAGTGGTTTAGTGTCGACCATATGGTTTGGCTCAGGGGTAGTTGGTAGACAGTAGTTGTCCTCAGTTGTTAGTGTAGACAGTATTGGTCGGCTCAGTGGGTTCAGTGTAGACAGTAGTGGTGGCACTAGTGGTTAGTGTGAAGACAGTATAGTGTGTGTCTCAGATGATAGTAATAGACGATATGGTGCTCAGTGATTAGTGTAGGAGACAGTATGGTTGGCTCAGTGTATAGTGTAGACGTATGGTTGTTGTCAGTGGTTAAGTGTAGACAGTATGGTGGCTCATAGTTAGTGTAGACAGTATGCGTGAGCTCAGTTGTAAAGTAAGACGTATGGTGGCTCAGTGGATAAGTTATATGACATTATGGAGGCTCTCAACTGATAATAGAGACACGTATGGTGGCTCAGTGATTAGTGGTTAGACAGTTAGTGGTGGCTCAGTGGTTAGTGTAGACAGTATGGTGGCTCAAGTGGTTAGTATGTAAACATTTAATGGTTGCTCAGTGCGATTAGTGTAGAGACATTAGGTGGGCTCAGTGATTAGTGAAAAGACCAGTAAGCAGGGTGGGCTCAGGTGTTTAGAGTAGACAGTATTGGTTCGCTCTCAAGTTGGTTAGTTTAACATGTATGGTTGCTCAGTGAGGTAGTGTAGAACAGTATGGTGGCTCAGTAAGTTAGTGTATACAGTATTTGTGGCTCAGGTAGTTAGTGTAAGACAGTAAGGGGTGGCTCAGTGAATATAGTGAAGACAGTATGGTTGGCTCATTGGTTAAGTTGAGTAGACAGGAAGGTTGCTCAGTGGTTTTGTAGACAGTAGGGTTGTCTCAGGATAGTGTAAGACAGTATAATGGTGGCTACATGGTTTTAGTGTAGACATAATAGTGTTTGCTACATATGTTTAGTAGTAGAACATTGTAGGGAGTCTACAGTGATTTAGTTCAGACAGTATGGTGGCTCATGGTTAAGTGTAGACATATTGGTTGCTCAGTGCGAGTTAGTGTAAGAGACAGTAGTGTGTGACTCAGTAGTTCGTGTACTACATTCTGGTGGTTCAGTGATAGTGTTAGACAGTATTGTGTCTCAGAGTGGTTTGGTATACATGTAAGGTGGCTCAGTGGTTAGTGGTAGAGCAGTATGTGTCCTCCAGTGGGTTTAGTGTTAGACAGTATGGAGGGCTCAGATCTGGTTCAGTGTAGACAAGGTATGGAGGCTCGAGTGGTTTAGATGTAGACCATAATAGTGTCTCAGTGGTTATTGAAGACAGTATTGGAGGCTCATTGTGTTTTAGTGTAGACAGTGATGTGGCTCAGTTGTTTATTTAGACAGTATGGTTTGGCTCGAGTGAGAGTATAGTAGACAAGATATGTTGGCTCCAGTGAATAGTGTAGAACAGTATGGTGCTCATTGGTTTAGTAAATATACAGTAAAGTGTGGCCTCAGTGTTAGTAATATACAGTATGAGGGTGAGGCCTCAGTGCATATTTAAGACAGTATGGTGGCTCATGTGATTAGTGTAGAGCATGTATGTTGCGTCAGAGGGTTAGTTGGTAGACAGTATGGTGTGGCTTCAGTATGTTAGTGATAAACAGTAAATGGTATGCTTCCAGTCTGATGTAAGTGAAGATCAGTATATGGTGTGCTCAGTGATTTAGTGAGACCAGTATGGTGGTTTGAATTGCAGTTCTCAGTGGAGAGTTCATTGAGTAGACGAGTGAATCGGTTGGCGTCACGGTGATGTAGTTTGTAGACAGGATATTGTTATATGCTCAGTGATTAGTGTTTGACAGTATGGGGTGCGGCGCTCATTTTGAGAGTAGTGAAGTACAGTATCGGTGCTAAGTAGTTAGTGTAGACAGTATGTTGCTCAGTGGTATAGTGGTCGACAGAATGTTGGGCCAGTGGTTTTAGTACTATGACAGTAATTGAGTTGGTTCAGTTGTGTTAGTGAAGACAATTAGTGTTGGCTCATGGATTAGTTTAGACATATATGAGGTTGCTCATTGATAGTGTAGAACAGTAATGGTGTGCTCAGTGGTTAGTAATAGACAGTATGGTAGGTGTTCAGTAGTTTAGTGAATAGACAGTATGGTGTTCATCAGTGGTATAGTGTAGACAGTATGGTTGGCACAGTGGTTTATGTGTAGACATAGTGGTTCGCTCAGTGGTGTTATTTGTAGACAGTAATGGTTGCTGCAAGTGGCATTATTGTAGATCAGTAATGGAGGTTTTGCTCAGTGGTTAGTATATGACAGAATGTGTTGCTCAGTTGGTTAGTGTAGACAGTAATGGTGGGTCTCAGTGATTAGTAACGACAGTATGGTTGTTCAGTGGTTAGTGTAACAGTATGGTTGCTCAGGTTGTTAGCTGTAGACCAGTACTGTTGGCTCATTGCGGTATAGTTGTAAACAGTATGGTAGTCAGTGGTTTTAGTAGTAGATAAGGTAATGTTGCTCAGTGAGTAGTGTAGTACATATAGGGTTGCTGCTCAGTACGTTTAGTGTAAGACAGTATTGTAGCTCAGTTGGTTAGTGTTAGACAGATAATGTGTCTCCAGTGATTATTTATACTAGTATGTAGCTCAGTGGTTAAGAGTGTAGACATAGGGTGACTCAGTGATTAGTTGTAGACAGAATGGTGGGCATTTACAGTGGTTAGTTTAAGACAGTATTGTGCTCAGTAATTAGTGTAGACATTAAGGAAGGCCTCAAGTGTTGTATGTGTCGACAGTAAGGTGGCTCAGTGAAATTAGTTTAAGACAGGATGGTAGCTCAGTGTTAGTTATACAGTAGGGTGTACTCCAGTTGATTATGTGTAAGTACAGATATGGTATGGCTCAGTGGTTATTGTAACAGTATGGTGGATCAGTGGTGTAAGTATAGAACATATTGTGTCACAGTGGTTAATTGAAGACAGTGTCTGGGTGGCTTCAGTGGTATAGTGTAGACATTATGGTGCTCACGTGGTGTAGTGTAGGGACAGTATTGGTGGCTCAGTGGTTAGTTGTAACAGTACGGTGGCTCAGTGGTTAGTGGTAGACAGTACGTTGAGCCTCAGTGGTTAGTGTAAACAGGCATGGTCGCTTCAGTGATTAGTGTATGACAGTATTGGTTAGCTCAGTGAATTAAGTGTAGACATAAGTTGGAGCTCAGTGATTAGTGTAGACAGTATGGTGGCTCAGTGGTTAGTGAAAACAGTATGGTTTCTAAGTGATAAGTTAAGAAAGTATGATTGATCAGTTATAAGTGTAGACAGTATGATTTATCAGTGTTTAGTGTAGACAGTATGGTGGCCTCAGTGGTTAGTGTTGACAGTATTGTTGCTCAGTGATTATGTGGTATACAGTATGGTGGCTCAGTGGTTAGTAGTAGACAGTATGTGTGGCTCCGTAGTTAGTGTAGACCTCAGATATGGTTGCTCCAGTGGTGTAGTGTAGTACAGTATGGTGGCTCAGTGGTTAAGTATAGCCATATGGTGGTTCAGTGGAGTTAGTGAGTAGACGTATTGGTGGCTCAGTGGAGTATTGAAAGACAGTAATTGTTTCACAGTGAGTAGTGTATGGACACGTAATGTGTTCGCACGCTCAGTAAGTATTAGTGTAGACAGTATGGTGTCATCAGTAGGATTTATGTAGTAGAGGCCAGTAATGGTAGCTCATGTTATGTGTAGACAGTAGGGTGTCTCATTGATTAGTTGAAGACCGTAAATGGTTGCTTCAAGGTGATTCGTGTAGACATTTAATGTTGCTTCATTGAATAAGTTTAGACAGTATGTGGCTCATAGGTTAGGTTGTTATACAGTATTGTGGCGTCAGATTAGGTGTATACAGTATGGTGGCTCAGTTGGTTAGTATAGGACAGGTATGGTGATCAGTTTGTTATTTGTAGAAAAACCAAGGGTATTAAAAAAAAAAAAAATTTAGTGTTTGGCTCAAGGTATTCGTTGAGACAGTTATGGTTGCTCAAGAGTAGTGTAGACAGAATGGTGGCTCAGTAGTTGATTTGTCGACAGTATGCGGTGGCTCAGTGAATTAGTGTAGACAGTATTGTGGTGGAGCACAGTGGTTACATCTAACAGTATGGTGGCCTCAGTAGTTAGTGTAGACAGTAGGGTGATCTCAGTGTATTAGTGAAGACCTATGGAGGCTCAGTGGTTAGTGTAGACAGTTATGTTGAGGTGTCATTGTGATTAGTGTAAGAGCATTATGTTGCTCATGGTTAGTGTAGACAGTATGTTGTCTCATTGATTAGTGTAGACAGTATGGTTTACTCGATTGGTTAGTAATAGAACAGTATGGTTGCTCAGTGGTTGTATGTAGGACAGTAATGGTGCTCAGTGGTTAGTATACAGACTTATTGGGTGGTTCAGTGTGTGATAGTGAAGACATGGTACGGTGGCTCAGTGTTAGAGTGTAGAGACAGTAAGGGTTGACTCTATGAGTAATGTAATACAGTATGTGCTCAGTATTTAGTGTAAGTACAGTATGGTTAGCTCAGTGGATTAGTGTAGACAGTAAGGTGGCTCAGGTGTTTTACGTGTAGACAATATGGTGGCTCAGTGGGTTTAGTTGTAAAGACAGTAGTGTTCTCATGGTTCTATGTAGGACATGTATGTGGTGGCTCAGTGGTTAGTAACAGTATCTGGGTGCTCAGTGATTAGTGTAGACAGTAGGTGGCCTCGATGTATTCGTGTAGACAGTATGGTGCTCAGTGTTAGTGTAAACATTATGTGGGCCACAGATTAGTTGAAGTGACAGTTATGGTTTTCTCAAGTTGATTAGTGTAGACAGTAATGGATGGCTCCGTGATTAGTGGGTATGACAGAATGGTGGCTACATTGTATTAGTTATAGTACAGGTATCGTGTGCTCAGAGTTTAGTGTAGACCGTATGGTTCTCAGTGGTTAGTGTAGACAGTATGGTAGCGTCATGGTTAGTGTAAGACAGTATGTGCTCAGTGATTAGTGTATACATAGTATGGAGCTCATGGATAGTGAGACAGTATGGTTCTCATGATATAGTGTAGACAGTCTGGAGGCTCAGTGTTTAGATGGGTAGACATTAATGATCGCTTCAGTGATTAGGAAGACAGTATGGTGTTTGGCTCAGTGAAGATATTGATAAGACAGTATGGGATTTCTCAGTGGTTATGTGGTAGAACATATGGTTCTCATTGATGAGTTTAGACAGTATGTTTGGCCTCAGTGGGTTAGTAAAGACATTATTGTGGGGTCCATGTATATTAGTGTTAGAACGAGTAATGGGTGGCTCAATGGTTAGAGTAGACAAGTAAGGTGGTTCAGCTGGAGTGTAGTGAAGACAGAACATGGATGTCTCAGTTTAGTGTAGACATTTATGGTGGCTCAGTGATTATTAAAAACAGTAATTGGGTAGGCTCAGTGATTAGTGATAGAGCAGTATTGTGGCCAGTGTTATTAGTGTAGAACAGTATGGTTCTAATTGGTTATGTAGACAGTAGGGTGTCTCAGTGGTGTAGTGAGACAGTATGGTGTCCATCCAGTGTTATGTAGACAGTTATGGTGAGCTCATTGGTTATAGATTAGACAGTAGGGTGACCTACAGGGTTTAGTGTAGACAGTATGGTGGCTCCATGGGATTAGTGTAGACAAGTATGGGTGTGCTCATTGGTTAAGTGTATAAGTATGGTGGCTCATTATTAGTGAAGAACATTAAGGTGTTAGCTCAGTGAGATTAGTGTAGACAGTAATGGTGGCTTCAGTGGTTAGTGAAAACAGTAAGGTTGTCTCAGTGGTTATATGTAGACCGTATTGTGGTGTCTCATGATTAGATTGTAGACATTTATGGTTTGCTCAGTGATTAGTGTAGACGAGTATGTTGAGCTCATTGAGTAGTGTAGAACAGTATGGTGGCTCAGTAGTTATGTGTACGACAGTATGGATAAGTGGCCACAGTTGATTAGTTTATACATTTGATTGGCTCAGGGTTATGTATGACAGTATGGTAGCTCAGACGGTTAGTGTAGACAGAAGGGTGTCTCAGTGATTAGTGTAGACTAGTAGGGTGCACAGTGGTTAGTGTAGACAAGTAAAGGTTGCACATTGGATGTAGTGTAGACAGTAGGGTGTTCTCAGTGATTAGTGTAGACAGGTATGGAGCTCTGAGGTTAGTGTAGACAGTATGGTTGCTCAGTTGTTAGTGTTAGGACAAGTAGGGGGGGGTGTTTGTGGGGGGGTCTCAGTAGTTAGGTGATAGACAGTCTGGTGGTTCATTTGATTAGTGTGAGAACAGTCTATTGTGTCTCAGTGGGTTAGAGATAAGACAGTATGTGGCTCAGCGTTGCGGTTAGTTGTAGACCAGTAATAACGTGTCTCAGAGGTTAGTAAAGACAGTATGGAGGCTCCAGTGATTAGTGTAACAGTATGGTGGTGGCACAGTGAATAGTGTATACAGTATGATTGTGTCAGTGGTTAGTGTAGACAGTATGTTGTGTGCGCAGTGATTAGTGTAGACAGTAATGGTGGCTCATGGATTAGTTGTAGACCAGTATGGTGCTCAGTGGTTAGTGAGAGACAAGTATGTTGCTCATGATTAGCGTGTAGATAGTCTGGTGCTGCAGTAGTGGTAGTGAGTAGACAGTATGTAGGCACAGTATTAGTAGTATGACAGAATTGTAGCTCAGTTAAAGTGTAGACAGTATGGTGGCTCAGTGGTTTGATGTTAGCCAGTATGGGTGAGTCTCATTGAGAAGTGTAGACAGTATGGTGGCTCAGTTAGTTTTCTAGTGTAGAGACAGGTAATGGTGGCTACATGTGATTAGTTATACATTATGGTAGCTCATTGTTATTGAGTAGACAGGAGGGTGTCTCAGTGATTCAGTGTAGACAGTATGGAAGGCTCATGATTAGTGTAGACAGTATTAGTTGTCTCAGTGATTAGTGTAAGACAGTAGTGGTGGCTCCTATGGTTATGTAGACAGTATTGGTGTGGCGTCAGTAGGTTATCGTGTAGAGCAAGTATTGGTGGCTCAGTGGGATAGTAAAGACAGATATATGGTGGTTCAGTGGTTAGTGTTAGGACAGTATGGGGCTCAGTAGTTAGTGTAGACAGTAATGGGATGCGCACAGGAGAGTAGTGTTAGAGCAGAGATTGAGGCTCAGCGTAGTGTAGTGTAGACAGTATGGTGTAGCTCCGTGATTAGTGTAGACAGTATGGTGTGTCAGTTTTTAGTGTAGACAGTATGGTTGCTCAGTGATTAGTGTAGACAGTAGGGTGTCTCAGTGATTAGTGTAGACAGTATGGTTGCTCAGTGGTTAGTGTAGACAGAATAGTTGTGTCAGTGGTTAGTGTAAGACAGTAGGTGGCTCCAGTGGTTAGGTGTAGAACAGTATGGTTGCTCCGCAGTGATTATTGTAGTACAGTATTGTGTAATGCTCAGTGGTTAGTATATACAGTAAAATGGTATGCTCAATTTGTGTGTATCGTGGCCATTAACATGGTGGCTCAGTTGAGTTAGTATATACAGTATGGTGGTGTCATTTGGTTAGTTTAGTGAGACAGTAACGGTGTCGTCAGTTGGTTAGTGTATTCAGTATGGCTGACTGCTCAGTGAGTATGTATGACAGTATTGTGGCTCATTATTAGTGTAACAGTCTATGGTTGCTCAGTGGTTATGTTATGAACAGTATGGTGGCTCAGTGTTAAGTGAGACAATATTGTGGGCTCAGTGGTTCTATGTCAACAGTATGGATTGCACAGGTGAGTTTTATTGTAGACAGTATAGGTGGCGTCAGTGAGTTAGTTGTAGACATTATGGGTGCTCTAATTGATTATTATAGACAGTATTGTGGTCTCAGTTATAGTTTATACAGAAGGTGGCTCAGTGGTTAAATGGTAAACAGTAATGGGTGGCTCATAATGATTATTGTAGACAGTATGGTTTGCTCATTTTGATTATGTAAACGACATATGGTGGCTCAGTGATAAGGTAGACCAATAAGGTGGCTCAGTTGAGTTAGTTATAGACAGTATGGTGGCTCAGTAGCGTTGTAGTGGTTTGACAGTATGGTTGCTGCAGTGGTTAGTGTAGACAAATGGGTGGGCTCAGTGTTTTAGTGGGTGTAGACAGAATGGTGGTCTCCTTGATTAGTGTAGACATGTATGAGGGTAGTGCACGCATGTTAGATGTAGGCAGTATAGGTTGCTCATGAATATGTATGACAGTATGAAGAGGCTTCAGTTGGTATAGTGTATGAGAACATTATGATGGCCTCAGTTGATTAGTGTTATACAGTAATGGTTGCTCAGTCGATTATTTGTAGACAGTATAGGTTGCTCAGTGATGTAGTGTAACAGTTATGGTTGCTCAGTGATTAGTGTAGACAGTATGGTGGCTCATTGGTTAGTATAGACAGTATGGTGTGTCAGTGGTTTGTGTAGACTGTAGGGTGGCTCAGTGGTTAGTGTGGACAGTATGGTGGGTCAGTGTTTGTTGTAGACAGTATGGTGTCTTCAGGATTATGTAGACTGTATGGTGGCTCAGTGATTTAGTGAGACAGATTTGTGGTGGCTCAGTGATTAGTGTATGACAGTATGGTGGTCTCGGTGTTTTAGTGTAGATCAGGTATAGTTGCTAATTGTTAGTTGTAGACATAGGGTGTCCTCAGTGGTTAGTGTAGACAAAGTATGTGTCTCAGTGTTAGGAAGACAGTATGTGGCTCATTGGTTTAGTGTGTAGACAGAATTGTGTCTCCAGTGGTTATAGGTGTAGATCAGTAAGGTGGGCTCAGTGAGATTAGTGTAGACAGTATGGTGGCTCATTTGTTATTTTAAACAGTTGGTGTGTATGCTCAGTTGACATATAGTGGATATACAGTATGGTTTGCTCAAGTGATTAGTGTATGACAGTATGGTTGGCTCAGTTTGGTTCATAGTGTAAACAGTATTTTGTCTCATGGTTATAGTGTTAGACAGTATTGGTGGCTCATGATCATAGTGTAAACAGTCTATGGTTGCACAGTGAGTAGATTATAAGACAAGTAAATTTGGTGGAGCTCAGAGTCAATGAGTGAGACAGTAGGTGGCTCAGTAGTTTAGTGTGAGACAGTTAAGGTGTGCTCAGTGTATAAGTGGGTCTAGACAGAATGATAGGCTACATGGTTAGTTAGACAAGTATGGTTGCGCTCAGGTGGTAAGTGGCTAGACAGTATGGGTCTCAGTGATTATTGTGTTCTAGACCGTATGGTGTCTCAGTGGTTAGTGTAGTACAGATGGATGCTCTAAGTGGTTAGTGTAGACAGTAGGAGTGTCTACAGTGATTAGTGTAGAACCAGTAAGGTAGTTGCTCAGTGGTTAGTGTGTCTACGACAGATGGTTGCTCAGTGGTTAAGTGTAACAGGAGGGTGTCTCCAGTAGTTAGTGTAGAGCAGTCTGGTGATTTCAGTGATTAGTGTAGACAGGTATTGTGTCTCAGTGGTTATGATGTAGACAGTATGTGTTGTGGCTCAGGTGTTTTTAGTTGTAGAACAGTATATGGTCTCAGTGTTAGGTAATATGACCAGTATGGTGGCTCAGTGGATTAGTGTAGACAATATGGTTGGCTCAGTGATTAGTGTTAGACCATTAATGGTTGTCATGTATAGATTGTAGACAGATATGGTATTGCTCAGTGATTAGTGTAGACAGTATGGTGGCTCAGTGCTTAGAGTAGACAGTATGGTGGCTCAGTGGTTAGTGTAGGACAGTAGTGGTTGCTCATGTGAGTAGTGTAATACAGTATAGGTGCGTCCAGTTAATTTGTATACAGATATGGTGTCTCAGTAGTTTGTGTAGACAGTATGGTGGGTGCGCAGTGATTAGTGTAGACCATTAGAGAGGGTGGCTCAGTCTGGTTTAGTGTAGACATTAATGGTATGCTCGAGTGGTGTAGTGTAAACAGTAGTGGTGTCTCAGTGATTATTGATAGACTTATGTGGCTTCAGTGGTTTATGTAGACAGTAATGTTGCTCAAGTGGTTAGTGTAGACAGTAGGGTGTCTCAGATTAGTGTAGACAGTATGTGGCTCAGTGTGTTAGTGTAGACAGGTATTGTATGCCTCAGTGGTTAGTGTAGACAGTAGGGTGTCTCAGTAGTTAGTGTAGACAGTCTGGTGGTTCAGTGATTAGTGTAGACAGTATGAGTGGTTCTCAGTGTTAGTGTAGACAGTATGGTGCTCCGTGGTTATGTGTAGACCATTATGTGTCTCAGTGGTTAGTGTAGACATTATGGTGGGCATCAGTGGGTTAGTGTAACATTATGGTGCTCATTGGGTTATGTAGACAGTATAGTGTCTCAGTGGTTAGTGGTAGACATATGGTGGCTCAGTGTGTTAGTGTATAGCAGTAATGAGTGGCTCGAGTGGTTAGTTGTTAGACATTATGGTTGCTCATTGATAGGTGTAGACAGTTATGGTGCCTCAGTGATTAGTTGTAATAGACCAGTATGGTGGCTCATGGTTAGTCAATAGACAGTATGGGTGGCTCAGTGTTAGTATAGAGCAGTATGGTGGGCTCAGTGCGATTAGTGTAGACAGTATTGTGGTGGCTCAGTGATTAGTGGTAGACAGTGTGGTGGCTCAGGTGTTATTGGTAGACAGTATGGTGGCTCAGTGGTCTTAGGGTCTAACATATGGTTGCTCCATGATTAGGGAGACAGTATGGTGGCTCAGTGAATAAGTGTAGACAGTATGGTGGCTCAGTGGTTTAGTGTAGACAGTAAAGTTGGTTGCCAAGTGATATATTTATGGACAGTATTTTGCTCGTGATTAGTGTGAGGACAGTATGGTGCTCATTGGTTAGTGTAGACAGTACTGTGGCTCAGTATGTTATGTAGACAGTATGGGTTGTTTTCTCAGTGGTTTAGTGTAGACAGTAATGTGGCTCCAGTTGTTAGAGAATAGACAGTTATGGTGGTTATCAAAGTTGCGGTGTAGTGTTAGTACAGTAAGGTGGCTCAGTATGGTTATTGTAGACAGTATGGTTGCGCTCAGTAGGTTAGTGTAGACAGAAATGGTGGCTCAGTGGTTAGTATATAGACCGTCATGGTGTGTCAGTATTTAAGGTGTAGACAGTAATGGTGGCTCATTGTTAGTGTAGACAGTATGTGGCTCATGGTTAGTTGTATACAATATTGTTTGCTCATTGGATATATTGTAGACAGATGGTTTGTCTCATGTGATTAGTGTTAGACAGTATGTTTGCTCATGGTTAGTATAGACAGTATGTTTTCTCAGTTGTTATGAGTGTCAGACAGTATTGGATGGCTGAGTGAATAGTATTTACAGTGAATGTGTGGTTCAAGTCGTTTAGTCGTAGACATTATTGGTGCGACTCAGTGGTTAGTGGTTAGACGGTATGTGTTGCTGCAGTGGTATAGTGTTAAAGACAGTATGGTAGCTCAGTGGTTAGAGTGGTAGATAAGTATGGTTTCTCATTGAGTAAGTGTAGACATTATGGAGTGGGCTCAGTAGTAGTGTAGACATTATGTTAGCACATGGTTATTGTAGACATATGGTGGCTCAGTGATTAGTGTGAGACAGGTATTGTACTCAGTGGATAGTTTAGACAGTAGTGTGTCTCAGTGATGAGGTTGTAGAACAGTATTGAGGTGGCTCAGTGGTTTAGTGTACATGACAAGCAAGGGTGTCTCAAGTGGTTAGGTGTAGACAGTCCAGGTGCTCAGTAGTAGTTGTGAGACAGTGATGGTGGCTCAGTAGTTAGTGGTAAACAGTATGGAGTCCTCCAGTGGTAGTGTATAGACAGTATGGTGACCCTCAGTGGTTTTGGTGTAGACTGTATGGTGTGCGACATTGATTAGTTAGACGAGATTATGGTGGACTTCATTGATTAGTTGAAAACAGAAAGGTGGCCAGTGTTTTTAAAAACAGAAGGTTTCCAGGGGGAAAGTTAAAAAATGGTTTTCCCATGATTAGTTAGACAGTATGGTGGCCGGGGTTAGTGTAACATTGGGGTTGGTTTGGGGGAGTGAACATAGGGGGTCATGTTAAGTAAAGACATTCTTTGTTTCATTTTAAATTTTAGAAGTAAGGGTCCGGGTAAGTTAAACAAAAATTTTGCCCCCAAATAAAATTAGTGAAACCCTATGGGGGTTAAAATGATTAGTGTAACAGAAATGGTGCTCATTGGTTTGGGTAAACAAATGTTGCCAGGGAATGTGAAAGCAGGGTTTGGCCAGTTTTAAGTTAACAAAAAGGGGGTACTCAGTGAATAGTGTAACAGAAATTGTGGCTCAAGGTATAAGTGACAGTATGGGGTCATTTTATAAAGACAGAAAGGTTCTCATTGGTAAGTAGACAATAATGGAGTCAGGTAGGTTGAAGAACAATATGGAAGGCTCTTTGTTAGAGTAGACAGTAAGGTGTCAGGGGTTTAGTGTAGACATATGGTTGTCCAGTAATTAGTGTAGACAGTAAGGTTGGCCAGAATTAGTGTAGGAAAAGTAGGTGGCTCAGTGGTTATTGTAAGACAGTAAAGGTTGCTCAGTTATTGGTAGACAGAAATGGATGTTCAGTTGTTAGTGTAGACAGTAGAGGTGCTCAGGAAAGAGTAAGACAGTAGGGGGCTCAGGTTAAGAAGACAAAATGGGGCTCAGTGGTGTAGGGTGGCCACAGTGTTAGTGAAACAGTATGGTGGCTCAGTGGTTAGTGTGACAGTATGGTTGCACATTGGATAAGTTGACATAAGTGCGTCAGTGTTAGTGTAGACATAAGTGTGCAGTAATTAGTGTAGACATTAATGGTGGTCATGTTAGTGAGAAAAATATGGTGGCTCAGTGGTTAGTGAAAGACAGAAAGGGGATCCAGTGTTAGTGTAGCCCAGTATGGTGGCTCAGTGGTTAAGTGTAGACAGTAAGGGTTTGAAACAGTGATAATTGTAGACAGAAAGGTTGGCTAGTGGTTAGTTAGACAGTAAAGGTGCTCAGTGTTAGTGTAAGAAAAGTATGGGTTGCTCAGGGTTTAGTTGTATACAGTTATA
Organism: Phyllomedusa bahiana; assembly: GCA_025379985.1. Classification (NCBI taxonomy): domain Eukaryota; kingdom Metazoa; phylum Chordata; class Amphibia; order Anura; family Hylidae; genus Phyllomedusa; species Phyllomedusa bahiana. Next base: position 28,701 of record JAODAL010024110.1, on the reverse strand, counting down.
GGGTTCTTTCAGTGATTAGTTAGGACAGTTATGGTGGCTCAGTGGTTAGTTAAGAACAGAGGGTGGTGTCAGTGGTTAGTGTAAGACAGTATGGTGGCTCAGTGTTAAGTGAAAGACAGTATGGTTTGCTCAGTTGAGTAGTGTAGACAGTATGGTGGCTCAGTGGTTAGTGTAAGACAGAAAGGTGCTCAGTGGTTAGTGTAGACAGTATGGGCTCAGTGTAAGTGAAGACAGTATGGTGGCCCATGATTAGTTAACAGTAGATTCCAGTGTTAGTGGTAGACAGTAAGGTGGCTCAGTGGTTATGTAGACAGTATGGTTTGGTCCATGATTAGTGAAGACAGATGGTTGCCAGTGGTTAGTGGTAACAGAAATGGGGGTCACAGTGTTAGTGTAAAAGTATGGTTGCTCAGTGATTAGTGTAGACAGTATGGAGTGGGCAGTATGGTTTTCAGGGAAAGTGAGAAGAGGTGCTCAGGGGTTGGTGCAATGGGGCTCAGTTTATGTAGACAGTATGGTTTCATGGGTTTGGGAGCAGATGGTGCCAGATATTAACAGATGGGGCCAGTGGTGGGGTTTAAACATAAGGTAGCAAAGCCAGGGGTTAGTGTAGCAGTAGGTTGGCCAGGGTTATTTGGGACGTAGGTCCCTCATGTTGGGGTTTAGACAGTAGGTGGTAGTGGTTATTAGACTTATGGGGGTCATGTTTGTGAAAGAAGTATTTGCTCAGTGGTTATTTAGACATAGGGTGGCCAGTTTTGTGTAAACATTTGGGAGATTAGTTTAGGAATTTTCCCCAGTATTTGAGACAAAAATTGGGGTGTGGATAATGTAGGTATGGTCAGTGAGGGACGAGGTTCTTTTTGGAAATTTTAGAATTTTTTTTCCCAGTGGTTAGTTAACAGAGGGTCAGGGGGAAAGTTAACAAAGGTGGTCATTGGGTAGTGTAACAGTAGGGTGCCAGTGGTAGGTGCATTTGGGGGTTTCAGGTTAGGGACGTATGTTTCAGGGGTTATTTAAAAAATTTTCTCAGTTTAGTGTAACATTGGTTTGGCCCATGATTGGTAACAGTAGGGGGTCCAGGTTAGTGTAAACATAGGGGCCATGGTTTGAGACAGTAGGTGGCTCAGGGGTTAGTTAACAGAGGGTGGAAACAGGGTTAAAGGAAACCGTATGGTGGTCAAGGGTTTATTAGGTGGGCCAGTATTTTTGCGTTTCCAGGGGTTTAGTGTAAAAAAAAAGGTTTGGTTTTCATTTTAAATGTAACAGTAGGGGTTCGTGTTATGTAGACAGTTGGGGCCAGTGGTTTAGGAAGACGTATTTGCCATTTATGAAAGACTAGGGGCTCAGGGTTAGTGAAGCAAGGGTGGTCAGTGGTTAGGTAGACAGTATGGTTGCTTCGTGTTAGTGTAACAGTATGGAGTCCCCAGTTATTAGTGTAGACAGTATGCTGGCTCAGTAGTTAGTGTAGACAGTATGGTGTCCCAGTGATTAGTGTAGACATTATGCTGGCTCAGTAGTTAGTGTAGACAGTATTGTGACACAGTTTTTAGAGTAGAAAGTATGGTGCTCAGTGGTTAGTGTAGACAGTATGGTTGCTCAGTGGTTAGTGTAGACAGTAGGGTGTCTCAGTAGTTAGTGTAGACAGTCTGGTGGTTCAGTGATTAGTGTAGACAGTATGGTGTCTCAGTGGTTAGTGTAGACAGTATGGTGGCTCAGTGATTAGTGTAGACAGTATGGTGGTTCAGTGGTTAGTGTAGACAGTATGGTGTCTCAGTGGTTTTTTTAGACAGTATGGTGGCTCATGATTAGTGTAGACAGTATGGTGTCCCTCAGTGGATAAGAGTTAAGACAGTATGGTGGCTCAGTGTTTAGTGTAGACAGTATGGGCTCAGTGGTTAGTGTAGAAGTATGGTGGCTCAGTGATTAGTGTAGACAGTATTGTTGCTCAGTGATTAGTGTAGACAGTATGGTTGCTCAGTGGTTATGAAGAACCAGTATGTGGCTCAGTAGTTAGTGTAGACAGTATGGTTTGTCAGTGGTTAGTGTAGACAGTATGTTGGCTCAGTGGTTAGAATAGACAGTAAGGTGGTTCAGTGTTAGAGTTGTAGGACATTATGGTGGCTCATTGGTTAGTGTTGACAGTATGGTAGCCCAGTGAGTAGTGTTAGACAGTAATGGGTGGCTCATTAGTTAGTGTAGACAGTATAGGTGGCTCAGTGATTATGTAGACAGTATGTGCTCATGTTAGTATAGACAGTCTGGTGGTTCGTGGTTAGTGGTAGACAGTTGGTGGGCTCCAGTGGTTAGTATGATGCAGACAGTATTGTGGCTCAGTAGTATAGTGTAGACAGTAGGTGTCCTCAGTGATGAGTGGTAGACAGTAAGTATGGAGCCAAAATACCATTTTCGTGCTCAGTAGTTAGTGTAGACAGTATGGTGGCTCAGTGATTAGTGTAGACAGTATGGTGGCTCAGTGGTTAGTGTAGACAGTATGGTTGCTCAGTGGTTAGTGTAGACAGTATGGTGGCTCAGTAGTTAGTGTAGACAGTAGGGTGTCTCAGTGATTAGTGTAGACAGTAAAACAAAATATAAAAAAAAATGTGGTGGCTCAGGTGGATAGTGTAGACAGATAAATGTTTAGCTCAGTGGTTAGAGTAGACAGTAAAGGGGGCTCAGAAGATAGTGTAGAATGTGTAGGTGTCCCTCAGTGATTATTGAAGACAGTATGGTGGCTCAAGTGGTTATAGTGCAGACGTAAGGTGGCTCAGTGTTAGTATAGACAGTAGGGGTTCGCAGTGGTTAGTGTAGAACAGTATGGTTCTCAGTGTTAGTGTAGACAGATGGTGGCTCAGTGGTTAGTATAAGACTTTAAGGTGCTCATTGGTTAGTGTAGAAAGTATGGATGTGTCAGTGGGTTAGTGTTGACAGTATGGTGTCTCAGTGGTTAGTGTAGACAGTATGGTTGCTCAGTGGTTAGTGTAGACAGTATGGTGGCTCAGTGGTTAGTGTAGACAGTATGGTGGCTCAGTGGTTAGTGTAGACAGTATGGTGGCTCAGTGATTAGTGTAGACAGTATGGTGTCTCAGTGGTTAGTGTAGACAGTATGGTTGCTCAGTGGTTAGTGTAGACAGTATGGTGGCTCAGTGGTTAGTGTAGACAGTATGGTGGCTCAGTGATTAGTGGTAAGACAGTAAGGTGTCTCATGGTTAGTGTAACAGTATGTGGCTCCTAGGTGTTAGTGTAGACAGTATGGTGGCTCAGTGGTTTAGTGTAGATAGAATTGTTTCAGCATGTTTATTAATAGACAGTATGGTGGATCAGTGATTTAGTGTAGACAGTATGGGTGGTCATCAGTGATTAGTGTAGACCAGTATGAGGTGGTCTCAGTGGTTAGGTGTAGACAGTATGGTGGCTCAGTGATTAGTGTAGACATTATGGTGTCTCAGTGGTTAGTGTAGACAGTAATGGTGCTCCGGTGGTTAGTGATAACAAGTAGGGTTTGATCAGTGGTTATGAAGACAGTAAATGTGGCTCAGGGGTTTAGTGTAGACAGTAGGGTTGCTCAGATGAATGTGTAGACAGATGGTGTCTCAGTGGTTAGTGTAGACAGTATGGTTGCCAGTGGTTAGTGTAGACAGTATGAGGGCTCAGTATGATAGTGTAGACAGTAAAGGTGGCTCAGGGGTTAGTGTAGACATTATGGTTTCTCAGTTATTAGTTTTGACAGTATGCTGGCTCAGTGGTTAGTGTAGGCATTATGGTTGCTCAGTGTTATGAACAGTATGGTTTGTCATAGTTATTGTAGAACAGTATGGTGGCTCAGTGGATATGTAAGAGAGTATGGTGTCTCAGTAGGTTTGGTGTAGACAGTATGTGTGTCTCAGTGGTTCGTGTAGGCCCTGACTTGGTTGCTCAGTGGTTAGTGTAGACAGTATGGTGGCTCAGTGGTTAGTGTAGACAGTATGGTGGCTCAGTGGTTAGTGTAGACAGTATGGTGGCTCAGTGGTTAGTGTAGACAGTATGGTGGCTCAGTGGTTAGTGTAGACAGTATGGTTGCTCAGTGAGTAGTGTAGACAGTATGGTGGCTCAGTAGTTAGTGTAGACAGTATGGTGGCTCAGTGATTAGTGTAGACAGTATGGTTGCTCAGTGATTAGTGTAGACAGTATGGTGGCTCAGTGGTTAGTGTAGACAGTATGGTTGCTCAGTGGTTAGTGTAGACAGTATGGTGGCTCAGTGATTAGTGTAGACAGTATGGTGGCTCAGTGGTTAGTGTAGACAGTATGGTGGCTCAGTGGTTAGTGTAGACAGTATGGTGGCTCAGTGGTTAGTGTAGACAGTATGGTTGCTCAGTGATTAGTGTAGACAGTATGGTGGCTCAGTGATTAGTGTAGTAACAAGTATGGTGTGCTCAGTGATTAGTGATGACAGTATGGTAGCTCATGGTTAGTGTAGACAGTAGGTGCTCAGATATTAATGTAGACATTATGGGGCTCAGTGAATTAGTGTAGACAGTAGGTAGCTCATTGGATAGTGTAGACAGTATGGTTCCCCCCTTCAGATATTAGTGTAAGACAGAATGGAGGCTCAGTGTTTAGTGTTGACAGTATGGTTGCTCAGTGGTTAGTTGTAGACAGTAAGGATGCATCATGGTTAGTGTAGACATTTGGGTGTCTCAGTGTTCGTGTAGACAGTCTGGAGTTTCAGTGTTAGTGTAGACAGAAATGGAGGCTCAGTGGTTAGTGTAAGACAGTATGGTGGCTCTTGGTTTAGTGTAGACAGATATGGATGCTCAGGATTAGTGTAGACAGTATGTGGCTCGTGAATTAGTGTAAGACAGAAATGGTGGCTCAGTGGTTAGTAAAGACAGAAGTGGTTTGCACAGTGTTAGTGTAACAGTATGGTGGCTCAGTGGTAAGTGTAGACAGTATGGTTGCTCAGTGGTTAGTGTAGACAGAATGGTGGCTCAGTGGTTAGTATAACAGTATGAGTGTTCAGTGTTAGGTGTAGACAGTAATGGTTGGCATCAGTGGTTAGTGAGACCAGAGGGTGCTCAGTGAGTAGTTAGAACAGTATGGATGGCTCAGAAGTATAGTGTAGACAGTATGGTTGCTCAGTGGTGGTGAGTATCAGTATGGTGCTCAGTGGTTAATGTGAGTGAACAGTAATGGTTGCTCAGTTGTTATGTATGACAGTATGGGGGCTCATGATTATGTAGACAGTATGAGGCTCAGTGATAAGAGTAGACAATATGTTTGGCTCAGTGATTAGTGAAGACAGTATTGTGGCACAGTTGATTAGTGGTAGACAGTATGGTGGCTCAGGGGTTAGTGTACACCGTATGGTGGCTCATTGGTCAGTGTAAACAGTATGGTGGCTCATTGGTTATGGTAGGAAGTAAGTGGCTCAGTGATTAGTTGGGGTTAAAACAGTAATGGTTGCTCATATGATTAGATGTATGACAGTATATGGATTGCTCAGTGGAATTAGTGTAGACAGTATGGGGCACAGTGATTAAGTGTAGATTAGTATGGTGGCTCAGTGGTATAGTGTAAACAGTATTGTTTCTCATTTGTTAGTGGTAGACTATAAATGGTGGCTCAGTGATAGTGTAGACAGAATGGTGGCTCAGTAGTTAAGTGTAAGGACAGTATGTGAGGGCTCAGTATTATATGTAATACAGTATGGTGGCTCAGTGATTAGTGTAGACAGTATGGTGGCTCAGTGGTTAGTGTAGACAGTATGGTTGCTCAGTGGTTAGTGTAGACAGTATGGTGTGTCAGTGGTTAGTGTAGACAGTATGCTGGCTCAGTAGTTAGTGTAGACAGTATGGTGTCCCAGTGATTAGTGTAGACATTATGCTGGCTCAGTAGTTAGTGTAGACAGTATGGTGGCTCAGTGATTAGTGTAGACAGTATGGTTGCTCAGTGATTAGTGTAGACAGTATGTTCTCAGTGTCTAGAGTATGACAGTCTGGTGGCTCAGAGGTTAGTGTAGACAGTCCTGGTTGGTTCAGTGATTAGTGTAGACAGTATGGTGGCTCAGTGGTTAGTGTAGACAGTATGGTGGCTCAGTGGTTAGTGTAGACAGTATGGTTGCTCAGTGGTTAGTGTAGACAGTATGGTGGCTCAGTGGTTAGTGTAGACAGTATGGTGGCTCAGTGGTTAGTGTAGACAGTAATAGTGTCCTCAGATGGTTTAGTGTAGAACAGTATGGAGGCTCAGTATTTAGTGTAGACAGTATGGGAGGCTCAGTGATTAGTGTAGACATATGTTAGGCTCAGTGGTTATGTAAACAGTATGGTTGCCAGTGATTAGTGAGTACAGTATGGTGGCTCAGTGCTTAGTGTAGACAGTATGGTGTCTCAGTGGGATAGTGTAGAACAGTATGGTGGCTCAATGGTTAAGTGCGAAGACAGTATGGTGTCCAGTGTTAGATGTAGACAGTATGGGGTGGCTCAGTGGTATAGTGTAGAAGTATTGGTTGCTCAGTGATTAGTGTAGACATATGGTGGCCTCAGTTGTAGTGTAGACAGTAATGTGGCTTCATAGTTATGGTAGACAGTATGGTTGCTCATTGGTTAGTGTATAGACAGTATGGTGGCACAGTGGATAGTATAGTACAGTAAGGTGGTTCAGTGGTTAGTGTAGACAGGTAATGTGGCTCAAGGTTATGTGTTAGACATATGGTTGCTCAGAGAGTAGTTGTAGACTGAATGGTGCTCAGTAGTTAGTGTAGACAGTATGGTGGCTCAGTGATTAGTGTAGACAGTATGGTGGCTCAGTGGTTAGTATAGACAGTCTGGTGGTTCAGTGGTTAGTGTAGACAGTATGGTGGCTCAGTGGTTAGTGCAGACAGTATGGTGGCTCAGTAGTTAGTGTAGACAGTAGGGTGTCTCAGTGATTAGTGTAGACAGTATGGTGGCTCAGTAGTTAGTGTATAAGTATGGTGTCATCAGTGGATTAGAGTATACTGATGGTGGCTCAGAGGTATAGTAGTAACAGTATGGTTGCACAATGTTTAGTGTATACAGTATGGTGGCTCAGTAGATATAGTGAATACAGTAGGGTGTCTCAGAGGATTAGTGATACAGAATGGTGGCTCAGTCTTTAGTGTAGACAGTATGGTTGCTCAGTGGTTAGTGTAGCAGTATGGAGGTCTCAGTAGTTAGTGTATACATTAGGGTGTCTCAGTGAAAATGTAGCCAGTCTGGTGGTTCAGTGATTAGTGTAAGACAGTATGTTGTCTCAGTGGTTAGCGAAGACAGTATGGAGGCTCAGTGTTATAGTGTAGACAGTATGTCGTGACTCAGTGGTTAGATGTATGACAGAAGTGGCTCAGTGGTTAGTGTAGACAGTATGGTGGTTCATGATTAGTGTAGACATATGGTGTCTCAGTGTTAGTGAAGACATATGGTCGGCCTCATGTTAGTGTAGACAGAATGGTGTTTTTTTTCTCAGTGGTTAGAGTAGACAGTATGTGGCTCCATTGTTAGTTGTAGACAGTAAGGTGGCTCAGTGGTTAGTGTAGACAGTATAGTGTCCACAGTGGATTAAGTATGACAGTATGGTGGCTCATAGTTAGAGTAGACAGTATGGTGGCTCAGAGAAATAGTGTAGACAGTATGTGGCTCAGGGTGTAGTGTAAACAGTATGGTCTCAGTGATTAGTGTAGACATTATGGTGGCCCTCAGTGATTAGTGTAGACTTTATGGTGTCACAGTGGGTTTAGTGTAGACATTATAGTGAGCTCAGTGGGTTAGTGAAGACAGTATGGTGTTTCAGTGTTTAGTGAGTAGACCGTATGGTGGCTCAGTGGTTATTGAAGACAGTATTGTTTGCTCATTTGATTAGTGAAGACAGTATGGAGTGCTCAGTGGTTAGTGTAGACAGTATGGTGGCTCAGTAGTTAGTGTAGACAGTATGCTTGCTCAGTGGTCAGTGTAGACAGTATGGTTGCTCAGTGGTTAGTGTAGACAGTATTGTGGCTCAGAGGTTAGTGTAGACAGTATGGTGGCTCAGTGGTTAGTGTAGACAGTATGGTTGCGTAGTGAGTAGTGTAGACAGTATGGTGGCTCAGATAGAAAGTGCTAGACAGTATGTGGCTCAGATGATTAGTGTAGACAGTATTGTGGCACAGTGGTTAGTATAGACCGACTGGTGGTTCAGATGTTTGTGTTAGACATAAGGTGGCTCAGTGGTTAGTGTTAGTCAGTATGGATTGCTCAGAGGTTAGTGTAGACATATGGTGGCTCCAGTAGTTAAGTGTAGACAGTAGGGTTTCACAGGAATTAGTTAACAGTAAGGAGGCACCGTGGTTAGTGTAATACAGTAGGTTGCTCAGATGGATAGTGTAGACAATTTGTGCTCCAGTTGTTTGTGTAGACAGTAGGGTGTCTCAGTGATTAGTGTAGACAGTATGGTGGCTCAGTGGTTAGTGTAGACAGTATGGTGGCTCAGTGGTTAGTGTAGACAGTATGGTGTCTCAGTGGTTAGTGTAGACAGTATGGTTGCTCAGTGGTTAGTGTAGACAGTATGGTGGCTCAGTGGTTAGTATAGACAGTATGGTGTCTCAGTGGTTAGTGTAGACAGTATGTGTGTCAGTGGAGTTAGTGTAGACAGTAATGGTGTCACAGTGGGTTAGTGTAGACATTATGGTGAGGTCAGTGGTTTAGTTGTAGACAGTATGGTGCACAGTGATAGTGATAGACAGTATGGTGGCACAGTGTTATTGTAGACATTATTGTGCTCAGTGGTTATGATAGACAGTATGGTGGCTCAGTGGTTAGTGTAGACAGTATGGTTGCTCAGTGGTTAGTGTAGACAGTATGGTTGCTCAGTGGAGTTTAGTAGTAGACAGTATGGTTTTGCTCCTTCAGTGATTAGTGTAGACAGTATGTGGCTCAGTGGTTGTGTAGACCAGATGGTGGCTCAGTGGTTAGTGTAGACAGTATGGTGGCTCAGTGGTTATTTTAGACAGTATGGTGGCTCAGTGGTTAGTGTAGACAGTATTCTGGCTCAGTGGTAGTGTAGACAGTATGGTGGCTCAGTGATTAGTGTAGACAGTATGGTGGCTCAGTGATTAGTGTAGACAGTATGGTGTCTCAGTGGTTAGTGTAGACAGTATGGTGGCTCAGTGGTTAGTGTAGACAGTATGGTGGCTCAGTGGTTAGTGTAGACAGTATGGTGGCTCAGTGGTTAGTGTAGACAGTATGGTGTGTCAGTGGTTAGTGTAGACAGTATGGTGGCTCAGTGGTTAGTGTAGACAGTATGGTGTGTCAGTGGTTAGTGTAGACAGTATGGGCGCAGGGTGGAAAGTGTAGACAGTATAGAGTGTCTCAGTGGTAGTGTAGACAGTAGGTGGCTCAGTGGTTAGTGGTAACAGTATGGTGGCACAGTGGTTAGTGTTAGACAGTAACGATGGGTGGTGGCTCAAGGTGTTAGTGTAGACAGTATGGTTGCTCTATGATTAGTGTAGAACAGTATGCACGGCTCAGTGGTTTTAGTGGTAGACAATATGGTTGCTCAGTGGTTAGTGTAGACAGTATGGTGTGTCAGTAGTTAGTGTAGACAGTATGGTGGCTCAGTGGTTAGTGTAGAGAGTATGGTGTCTCAGTGGTTTGTGTAGACAGTATGGTGTCTCAGTGGTTAGTGTAGACAGTATGGTGGCTCAGTGGTTAGTGTAGACAGTATGGTGGCTCAGTGGTTAGTGTAGACAAAAGAGTAAAGAGTAAAAAATAACAAAGGGAGGAGAAAGTTGGAGGAGAAAGAAGGATCAAAGCAAGAGGAAGAAGGGAGTGTAAGAAGTTAGGAGAGAGGAGAAGGGTAAGAGACAGAGAAAGGGACAGACAGAGAAAGAGAGAAAGAGAGAGAGAGAGGACAAGAGTGTAAAGAAGGAGGAGCAGAGAAGGGAAAAGAAAGAAAAAAAGAGTAGCCAGGAGTAGAAAAAGGTAAAGGGAGGAAGAGCGTATAAGAGTAGGGAGTAATAGAAGGAAGTGAGGAAAGAAGAAAAGCCAGGTGCGAGAGAATCGAGAGGAGAGTAAGGAGGGAGGAAGGTTAAGGTTAAAGGTAGAGAGAGAAAGAAGTAGGAAGTAGGTAAAGGAGAGTTAAGACAGTGAAAAGTGGTGTAAGAAAGAGCGGATAAAAAAAGAAAAGAGGGGAGGAGAAGAGAATGGGGGAGAAGGAGCAAGTAAGTGATGATAGGAAAAAAGAGCGGGGAGGGAAGCGAGAAAAAAGAGTAGAGGGAGTAGATTGAAAGCGTAAGGAGCCATAGGAGCAGGAAAGGAGCAGACAGAGAAGCGGAGCAAGAGTACGAGGTGTGTAGAAATGACAAGGAGCTAAGGAAAAGGAGAAATTGAGAAGAGGGAGCTGAGTAACAGGGAGGGGAGAGGAGGGATAAGGGAAGGAAGGAAGAGGGAAAAGGAGGATGCTCCGTCAGCTTCATGGGCCGTGAGACCCTCGGCCCCTTACTCCTCGTGTAAGGCATCCTCCTCCCCTGGCTCTCCTGCTGTCTAGGCTTCTTCTCTCCTTCCTCGTTCCTTGCACTCTCCTCGACCAACTGCTCTACTGTAGCCGTGTCCTCCTCCACTACCTCCTCTATGTCCGTCCCATCGCGCCCCCCGTCGCTCTTAGCTCTCCCCTTCTCTGTCTGCCGTGTTGCGCCCCTCTCCTACTTCTTTCCCTCTATCCCTTAACCCTCTCGTTCATCTTTTGCCTCCCCTGCTAGGTTGGCCCTTATCTTTCCTTTCCTGTGTCTCCCGGCTGACCCCGTGCTACCCCCAGTGATGTCACCTATGTAACTATACGCCCGACAGTATAGGTCCGAGTTAACGAGAAGCCCGTCAGGATGGCTCCTGTGTTATCGATGACTCCCGACATGGAGACACCGATGATACTATACTCCCGTACAGTTTTCACCGAGGATCGTGTCACGACCAGTATGGTGTGCACCCGAGGAACGATGTCTCCCGAATGGTGGCACCGGGTTATGTGACCCAGTCATGTGAATAGCACCGAGAATCGTGAAAACAGAAATCAGGCTCATAGGTGAGTACGTGTAGGCCATATGGTAGCTCCGTGGGTACGTGTCAGACAGTATAGGTGTGGACAGATAGTTTAGAGTAAGACAGTAAATGAGCTCAGTTGTTATCGACGAAGAGAGTAAGAGAGTCCCTCATTGTTTAGTGAAGACAGTATGGAGTCCTCAGTGTTTATGTGTTGACAGTATGGTGCACAGTGTTAGTGTAGACAGTATTGGTGCTCAGTGGTTAGTGAAGACAGTAAGGTTGGCCTCCGAGGTAGTGTAGGACAGTATGGTGTCTCGGATAGGTTAGTGTAGACAGAAAAGTGTTGCTCGATGTTTATTGTATAACCAGTATGGTGTGCGACATTGGTATACTTAAGACATTAAAGGAGGTTCAGAGTTAGTGTAGACAGAAAAGGTGACACAGTGTAAATTGTAAGACATAATGGTAGCTCAGTGGATAGTGTAGAAAGTCTGGTTGCTCAAGAGTAGTTTAGATCCAGTATGAGTCTCAGTAGTTAGTAGTAAGACATATGGTGGCTTATCAGTGATTAGTGTAGACAGTATTCGTGGCTTCAGTGGTTAGTATGTAAGACAGTATGGGTGTTGTAAGTGGTTGTGTAGACAGTATTGGGCCTCAGTGGTTAAGTAATACAGATGGCTGGGCTCAGTTGATTAGAGTATACATATGAGAGGCACAGATGGATAGAAGTAGACAGTATGCTGGCTCATTAAGTCAGAAGACAGTAGGTGGCACATAGTTTATGTAGACAGTATGGTATCTCAGTGATAATGTAGGACAGTAAGGTGTCACAGAGGGATAGAGTAGACAGAAAGGTGGCTCAGTAGTATAGTGTAGACAGTAATGTTGTCTCAGTGGTAAGTGTATGACAGTATGGTGTCTCAGTGGATATGAGACATATGGAGGCACAGTAGTTATAGTGACGACAGTAATGTGAGTCTCAGTGGTTAGTGTAGACAGTATGGTGGCTCAGTGGTTAGTGTAGACAGTATGGTGGCTCAGTGGTTAGTGTAGACAGTATGGTTGCTCAGTGATTAGTGTAGACAGTATGGTAGCTCAGTGGTTAGTGTAGACAGTAGGGTGTCTCAGTGATTAGTGTAGACAGTATGGTGGCTCAGTGGTTAGTGTAGACAGTATGGTTGCTCAGTGGTTAGTGTAGACAGTAGGGTGTCTCAGTGATTAGTGTAGACAGTATGGTGGCTCAGTGATTAGTGTAGACAGTATGGTGGCTCAGTGGTTAGTGTAGACAGTATGGTTGCTCAGTGGTTAGTGTAGACAGTAGGGTGTCTCAGTGGTTAGTGTAGACAGTCGGTGTTCATGATTAGTGTAACATATGTGGCTCAGTGGTTAGTGTAGGACAGTAAGGTGGCCAGTGGGGGGGGGGGTTAGTGTAGACAGTATGGTTGCTCATGATTAAGTGTAACAGTATGGTGCATCAGAGATTAGTGTAACAGTATTGTGGGCACATGGTTTAGTATATGACAGTATGGATGCTCAGTGGTTAATGATAATAGTATGGTGGCTCAGTGGTTAGTGTAGACAGTATGGTTGCTCAGTGGTTAGTGTAGACAGTATGGTGTCTCAGTGATTAGTGTAGACAGTATGGTTGCTCAGTGATTAGTGTAGACAGTATGGTGGCTCAGTGATTAGTGTAGACAGTATGGTTGCTCCAGATGAATTAGTGAAGACAGTATTGTTTGCTCAGTGGTTAGTGTAGTGTACAGGTATGGTGGCTCAGTGGTTTAGTATAGACATATGGTGGTTCAGTAGTTAGTGTAGACCAGTATTGTGGGCTCAGTGGTTAGTGTAGACAGTAGTTGCTCAGTGAGTAGTGTAAACAAGTATAGGTGGGCTCAGTAGTTAGTGTAAAGACAGTATGGGTGGCCCAGTGATTAGTTAGAAATATGGTGGCACAGTGGTTGTATAACAGTATGGTGGCTCAGTGGTTAGTGTAGACAGTATGGTGGCTCAGTGTTTAGTGTAGACAGTATGGTTGCTCAGTGATTAGTGTAGACAGTATGGTGGCTCAGTGGTTAGTGTAGACAGTATGGTGGCTCAGTGATTAGTGTAGACAGTATGGTGGCTCAGTGGTTAGTGTAGACAGTATGGTGGCTCAGTGATTAGTGTAGACAGTTAGGAGTGTCCTTCAGTGATTAATAGGTAGACATATGGTGCTCAGATGGTTAGTGTAGACAGTATGGTGGCTCAGTGGTTAGTGTAGACAGTATGGTGGCTCAGTAGTTAGTGTAGACAGTAGGGTGTCTCAGTGATTAGTGTAGACAGTATGGTGGCTCAGTGGTTAGTGTAGACAGTATGGTGGCTCAGTGATTAGTGTAGACAGTATGGTGGTTCAGTGATTAGTGTAGACAGTATGGTGTGTCAGTGGTTAGTGTAGACAGTAAATGGTGTGTCAGTGGGTTAGTTGTAAGAACAGTATGGGTGGGCTCAGTGGTTAGTGTAGACATTATTGGAGGCTTCCCGTGGATAGTGTAACGAGTCTGGAGGTCAGTGGATAAAAGTGTAAGACAGTATGGTGGCTCATTGGTTAGCACAGTGGCTGAGTAGTTAGTATTGGCAGCACGGTGGCTCAGTGGTTATCAGAGTACTACACAATGTCTCAGTGGTTAGCACAGTACAGCATGGTGGCTGAGTGGTTATTATGGGCAGAGCGGTGGATCGGTGGTTAGCATTATTGCCTTGCAGTGCCGAGTTCCTGGGTTCAAGGACAAACATCTCAGGCGGATTTGATGCTTCCCCTGGCTTCCTCCAGTTTTCCCCCCACTCTCCAAAAGCATTCAGATAGGTTAATCTTAAATTTAGACTGTGAGCCCCCATGTGGACAAGAAGCAATGTGAATAATGACAATCTCTGTACAGCGCTGTGGAATATAGCGGCGATATATAAATAAACACAGCAATTATATTAGTTACAATCATTAATGACAAAGGCTGAAATCCTGCCCCTAGTGGCCAACTGTAAACTGCCCAGAGAATTTGAAACCGGCTCCGCCCAGAAATGCTCCAAAATGTTACTTTAGGTTTTATTTATTCCTACAAAAATAATCACAGAAGTGGGTCAGCTCCTCTGGACGCTCCCATCAGAATTCATCTCCCTGGAAAAATCTCTTCTGACTTTTCTAAAGGAAAAAAATTGTCAAAACCACCCCCCCCCCCCCCCCCCCAAAAAAAAAAAAAACCTGATTGTAAATTCCATCAGAGAGGAAGGAAACTGCTGAGCATGAATTATTTGTCAGGTTACTTTAAAACTCTATTTCCCAGGGAGGGGATTCAGCTCATGGAGGGGAGAAGAGAGCGGAGCTGTGGGAAAGACACAATCTTGTCACATCTAAACCAAAAAAGACAAGACAGATCCGGCGCCGGCAACATCTCCCGGAGAAAAATACCTTGATAAGATGTAAGAGGCGCTCGAGTGACACGGTCTATTCGCAGATAATGTGCCGTCACCTGACAGTTCATGGCAGCCGGGTGTCACCGTACAAGGCGCTCACATTCAGGATGGATCCACTGCGCTAACCATGGAGAGGAGTCTGATAGCTTCAGCTTTGATGTATCATAAGCACCTGTCAGGGTCAGTGTAGGTTGGGATTGCATCATATAGTGCAGTGATAATACCGCCACACAATGCATAATCACACCATGCAGCACTTAATACCGACACACAGTGCACAGTCACAACCAGTGCATCCGCTTTAAATACCGCCACACACCCGTGCACAATCACACCATGCAGCCCGCTTAATACCCCGGCCACACAGTGCACAAATCCACCATGCAGAAGCGCTTAATAACCAGCCACACAGAGGCACAATCACACCAATGCAGCTCTAATACCGCCACCACAAGTGCCAATCACACCATGCAGCACTTAATACAGCCACATCGTGCATAATCACACCATGCAGCGCTTAATACCGCCACACAGTGCACAATCACACCATGCAGAGCTTAATACCGCCACACAGTGCACAATCACACATGCAGAGCTTTAATACTGCAGCACAGTTGCACACACACCATGCAGAAGCGCTTAACACCGCCAACACCAGTGCACAATCACACCATGCAGGCTCTTAAAACCGCCACAACAGTGCATAATCACACCATGCAGCGCTTTATACAGCAACACAGTGCACAATCACACCATGCAGCGCTTAATACCGACCCCCCACACAGTGCACAATCACACATGCAGCACTTAATACAGCCACACAGAAAAACAAACGCACCCATTGCATGCGCTTAAATACCGCCACACCAGTGCATAAATCACACCATGCAGCGCTTAATACCGACACACAGTGCATAATCACACCATGCAGCGCTTAATACCGACACACAGTGCATAATCACACCATGCAGCGCTTAATACTGCAGCACAGTACACAATCACACCATGCAGCGCTTAATACCGCCACACAGTGCACAATCACAAAATGCAGCGCTTAATACTGCAGCACAGCATCCACATAATAGTGCATAAAAAACAATGACACTACATGCATAGGAAACAATGACGTACAGCGCTGAAAAAAGCTACATGTTGCCCAAAAGACAAAGACAGTCAGTGCATAAAATACAGCTGTGCCTAAACTGCAATAGCATAGTGTCAAAATAACTTTGTACAGAGTCCAAATAATAATGCCATAAAGTGCCGCAAGAATGCAATTCAGTTCCCAAATAACAGTAATGTACAGTGTCTATATAAAAGGGCCACACTGTGTCCATACAGTGCTGAACTACAATAGAACTGCTGTACAGTGTCCATATTGCAAAATCAAAGTGTCCAAATAACAATGTAATTCAAAGTCCAAATAGAAATGCCATAGAGTCCCCAAAAACAATGCAATTCCCAGGTAGGATTAATGTAAAGTATCTGTATGTAGAGACCACATTGTGCCCAGATAAAGATACTACACTATACCCAAATAACATCATACAGTTTCCAATGTCAGTGTAATAATATAGCACAGTCCCCAAATTGAAGATACATAAGTTGTTTGAATCACAAGTGCCACACAGTGCACAAACAGTAAGTAAGGTCACACAGTGCACAAACAATAAGGCCACACAGTGCACAAACAATAAGGCAACACAGTGCACAAACAATAAAGCCACATAGTGCACAAACACTAAGGCCCCCCAGTGCGCGGACAATAAGGCCACACAGTGCACAAACAATAAGGCCACATAGTGCACAAACAATAAGGCCACACAGTGCACAAACAATAAGGCCACACAGTGCACAAACAATAAGGCCACACAGTGCACAAACAATAAGGCCACACAGTGCACAAACAATAAGGCCACACAGTGCACAAACAATAAGGCCACACAGTGCACAAACAATAAGGCCACACAGTGCACAAACAATAAGGCCACACAGTGCACAAACAATAAGGCCACACAGTGCACAAACAATAAGTAAGGCCACACAGTGCACAAACAATAAGGCCACACAGTGCACAAACAATAAGGGCCCACGTAGTGCACAAAACAAAAAGGGCCCAAAGTGCCAGACAATAAGGCCCAAAATGCAAAAACAATAAGGCCACACAGGCACAAAAAAATAAGGCCAGTGTGACAAACAAAAAGGCCCCACACATGCACAAACAAAAAGGCCAACCAGTGCACAGCAATAAGGCCACACAGTGCACAAACAAAAAGTATGGTCACACAGTGCACAAACAAAAAGTATGGTCACAAGTGTACAAACAAAAAGGGCCACGCAGTGCACGGCAAAAAGGGGCCCCCGTGCATAAAACAAAAAGGCCAACAGTGCACAAAAAATTTGGGCCCCAAACAGTCCCAAAAACAATACGGCCACAAGTGCAAAAAAATAAGGCCACACAGTGCAAAAACCCAAATACGGCCACACAGTGCACAAAAATGGCCACAATGCACAAACATAAGGCCACAAGTGCACAAACAAGGCCCGTGTGCACAAAAAATAAGGCCCCAGTGCCAAACAAAAAGGCCCACAAGTCCCAAAACAGTAAGAAAAGGCCAGCAGTCCCGGAAATAGGCCCCACCAGGTCAAAAAAATAAGGCCCACGGCCAAACAGTAAAAGGTCACACAGGCAAAAAACAGTAGTAAGGCCCAACGTGCCCCAAACAGCAAGGCCCACGTGCACAAACAATAAGCCCACATAGTGCACAAAAATAAGGCCCGCAGTGCCGGCCAAAAAGGCAGGCAGTCCCGGAAAACAATGGGCCAACAGTGCCAAACAGAAAGGGGCACACAGTGCCAAACAGTGTAAGGCCCCACAGTGCACAAACAGAAAGGCCCCCACAGTGCACAAAAAAAAAAAGACCATAGTGCACATACAATAAGGCCACACGGCACAGAAATAAGGCAGGAGGCACGGACAATAAGGACACGTGCAGGCCCAAAAAGGGCCACACAGTGCCGGACAATAAGGCCACACAGTGCAAAAATGGGGCCACACAGTGACGGACAAAAAGGCCCACAAGTGACAGACAATAGGCCCAACAGTGCAAAAACCAATAGTATGGTCACACAGGCAAAAACAATAAGGCCAACAGGCCCGACAAAAAGGGCCCACGCAGTGCACAAACAAAAAGGCCACACAGGCCAGACAAAAAGGCCACACGTGCACAGACAATAAGGCCCCGTGCAAAAACAATAAGTATGGCACAAGTGCACAAACAAAAAAGGCCACACGTGCACGGAAAATAAGGCCACACAGTGCAAATACAATAAGGCCACACAGTGATGGAAAATAAGGCCCACGTGCAGGGACAAAAAGGGCCAAGTGCACGGACAATAAGGCCACATGTGCAAAAACAAAAAGGGCCCACCAGTGCAAAAACAAAAAGGCCAACGTGCACAAACAGTAAATAAGGTCACACAGTGCAGAAACAATAAGTAAGGTCACACAGCGCACAGCACATACAATAAGGCCACACAGTGCACAGACAATAAGGCCAGGCAGTGCACGGACAATAAGGCCACACAGTGCACAGACAATAAGGCCACACAGTGCACGAACAATAAGGATGGTCACACAGTGCACAAACAAAAAGTATGGTCACACAGTGCTGAAATGACATTAGCAATTAGTGTCTAAACACCAAATATCTACAGTACCCAACTAACAATACTATAAAGTGACCACAAATCCCCAAATAAAGATAAAAAAGAAGCAGTGTCCTGATAAGAATACAAGGCAAGGTAAAAAAAAATTGTTCTATAAGGTGTCAAATTAAAAATGCCATAACGTGCCCAAAATACCATACTATGGCAAAATAACACCACAAGTGCCGAAAAGAATGCAATTCAGGTTCCCAAATAAATGTAACATACAGTATTCATAAGAACCGTGCTGTTCCCAGATAAAGTTACAGAATTACATAGTACAGTTGAAAAAAAGTCATATGTCCATCAAGTTCGACCAAGGTGGGGAAAATGTGGATTGGGAAAAGAGGAAATTTGTGAAGATGGGGAAACCATGAGGAAAGAACCAATCTCCCCATAAGGAAGATTTCATTCCTGATCCAGACTGGTCTGAGTTTTACCCAGTTTCCATGGTATTAGTATTATTTGTAGTGGTGGTAACTAAGCCTTTCTGAACCTTGTTCTTCTTGCTGTGCCAACTCCTTGGATGCGTTTCCATAGAGTCACGTTTCATTGTAGGGGGTTTTCTCCTTGGGTCTAATATTTTTTCTCCAGGTGGAGGGAGCGCCCCCTTTGCCTTCTGAGGGGGTTTTACATGAAATAGCTCTCCCCAGACTTTTTTGGGGGGCCTTTAAAAATACTTAACGGGAAAAAATTTACCCAAAAAACGGGGTTGCCCGTAAACCAAAAACAAAATTACTTAAAATTTTCCAAAAATGCAAAAAACTTTTTTATTGTCCTCGAACCTTTTAATACAGTTCAAATTCTCCAAATCTAAGGTTTTTTTTTTGTATCAGCACGGTAGAGCCCTTGTTTTCCCGGGTTTAAAACATGAAAACCCCCAAAAAGGGGTCAGTTTTTAAAGAAAAGCGGACTAAGTCTGCATCCCCTTGGGGAGGAAAATTTTTTAAAACGACATTTGGGGGGGAAGGGTCCCAAATTTTAAAGGGTTTGGTTTTGTGTTTAAATGCTTAGAAAATTATCCCCAGTGACCCTTGAAAGGGCCCCCCTTATTGGTGGCAGCATACTGTGCTAAACCTTTGTGCGGGGGGTTTGGAGTTGTTAAAGTGACCACTGTAGGGTTTTATAGAAAGAAAAAAACCCTTTGACAGAATTTTGGATTTGAAAACAAGAGGATTAAAAAAGATGGGGATGAAAAGGGACTATATGTTTTTTTTTAATTTTGTTAAAATTTTTCCTTTCCAGTAAATCTGTGTTGGGGGTTTGAAATGAGGGTAAAAATCCAACCGGAGCTGAGGGAAGCCATGATGATAGGGAGGCCCCCTTTTCATGGCCCCAACCCAAATGCAGGGTATTCAAATATCTAAAAAAAAAATTTTTAAAATTTTGAAAGGGGGCCCCTTCCCCTTTAAGTGATTACTCCCCAAATAAATGAACCAATTTTTTTGTTCCAATCCTCAGATGGAAAAATGTACAAAGCCCCTTGGATCTTGTAGACAAAAAAAAAGATCATCACTGAAAAAATTTATCGCAGATTTTGGTCAACCATTCACCCCCCCTTCCCCCCAGAATTGATAAATTTGATTTGTCAAAACTACAAAAAGCTTTTTAAAGGTGGCAGCCATCAGTTTTTACCCGGGGGCAAAGTTTAGTCACAGCTTAGTCAACGGAAAAAAAGGGGGGGTCCGTCACATGTCCTTTTACCTCGGTGGAGCTGGGAAAACCCGGAGGGGGGGGGTTTTTTTTCTGTGACCAAAATTTTAAACCCAAATTTCCAAAAAAAATTTCCCCCAATTTCACAATTTAGGTGGCCAAATCCCCAAAACTTTAACCCCCACAAAACCCGACTTTCCCCCCTTTTTCCAGTTAAATCAAAAGAAGAAAAAGGGAAATCCCCTTTATAAAAATGGGGCCTCGTGGAGCTGGAACACGGATGTAAAGGGGGGGTTATGAGAATTTTGACCCAAACCAACCCCTCCAAATGACTGTTCCCCCCAAAAAACATGTGTGGTTGGGCCCCATCTCCCAAAACCCTTTTAGTAAAATTTAACAGAAAAGGAGGTTGGGACTTCATATGTCCCTGCAAACCCCGTGGCGATTAAAACTAGATTACGGTGGGTTATGTCATGGAACCCCCAAATAACTAAATCCAAAAATGAGTAGCCCCCCAATAAACATGTTTGGTTTGCAAAAATCTCCCAAATTCAATCCCCCCAAACCCCAAATTTCCCCAAAAGTCAAAACAGAAGAAGAGGGGTCCTTCAAATGTCCATTCACCCCCCCCCCCCCCCCCCCCCCCCCCCCCCCGGTTTGGGGGAAAAAAAAAGTGGTTTTTACGGTGGGTTTGTCATTTTGACCAAAATCAACCCAAAACCCAAATGGCTCCCCCAATACAATGTATGGTAGCCACATTACCCTTTAAAGAGTCCCCACAGGGGCCGACCCCCCAATTTTTTCCCGTAAGTAAACAGAAGAAAGGGAATTCCTTATAATATGGACCTTCGTGGGCTGGAACCGGATGTTCGGGGGGGGGGGGGGGGGGTTATGGAAAGTGGGCCCCAAAAAAAAACCCAAAACCAAAGGCTAGCCCCCCCAAAACAAAGGGGTGGTGGCCCATCTCCCAAAACCTTTTCCCGTAAATTAAAGAAAAAGGAGGCGTCCCTTTCCCAAAAGTTCATGACCCCAGTGGAGCAGGAAGCTGGAAAGTAAGGTGGGTTTTTGGGCCCTGTGACCGAAAAAAAAACCAAAACCAAAATGAGTACCCCCCAAAACCTTGTATGGTTGCCAATTTTCCCCCAAAACTTTAACCCCACCCAAACCGGACCCCTGATTTCCCAAAGGAAAATCAACAGAAGAAAAGGCGTCCCTCACATGTTTAAATACTTTTTAAAGGGGGTGGGGAAACACAAAATTTTCCCAAAAACCCGGGCCCAAAAACTAAAACACTACCCCCCCCCTAAAAAAAGGTGGCCTTTTCTCCCCAAAAATTTAAAACCCCACAAGGGCCCAAACCCTTTACCCATCCCGGTACGGCCCCAAAAAACTCTTTATAATTTTTGGGCACAATTTTTTGAATAAACTTTTTCCCCTCTTAGAAACCCTTTCCCAAAAATATGGGAGTTGGGGTGTAAGTGGGGGGGGCCCGTATCTTTTGAAGTGATTTACCCCCAATGTTATTGTCCCCAGGGGTTATGTTTCCCATGGAAGGGCTATGGGGGAAGGGGTACCACCACCCCAAATTTTGGGGGTTCTGAGCCTTGATGGTTTCCTAAAGGGTCCGCAACTCCGCTTGTGGCTTTATCTGATTTTATGGGCCCAGTGGGGAGGTGGCTTTGTTTTTTTTTTCCCCCGGGAGGGTGATGTTGGGCACACAGTGGGGGGAGGTGGGGGTTAAACTCGGGAGGAGGGTGATGTACCAGTGAGGAGGTGGGCTTTTCTGGGGAGGAGGACTAATGAAGACACAAAGTGAGGAGGTGGGCTTATCTGGGGAGGGCTGATGATGTTTCACGTGAGGGGGGGAACTTTTTTTTTTTCTGGGGAGTATGGTTTTTGTCACACAGTGAGGGGTGGGGTTATCTGGGGAGGGCCCTTTTGATGTCCACCAAGTTTAGGAGGTGGGCCCATCTCGGGGGGGATGATGGGTGTCACACAGTGAGGAGGTGGGCTTATCTGGGGAGGAGGATGATGATGTCACAAAGTTTGGGGGGGGGTTTCTGGGGAGGGTGATGTTTAATCGGGGAGGAGGGAACTTATCGGGGGAGGGCCCGGGTGATGTCACACAGTGAGGAGTTGGCTTATCTGGGGAGGACTGATGATGTCATACAGTGCGGAGGGGGCTTATCTGGGGGAGGGGGGGGGGGGGGGTGATGATGTCCCCCAAAATGAGGGAAAAGGGGGCTTATCTGGGGAGGGTGATGATGTTAAACAGTGAGGGGGGGAATTTTCTGGGGGGGACTGATTTATGTACCCCAGTGAGGGGTTGGCTTTCTGGGGAGGATGGTTGATTTCACACAGTGAGGAGGTGGTCTTATCTGTGGAGGACTAAGTGTCACACAGTGAGGAAAAGGTTGGGGGTTTTTCGGGGGGGGGCTGATAAAGTTTACACAGTGAGGAGGTGGGCTTATTGGGAGGACTGATGATGTTTACCCGTTTAGGGGTGGCTTATCTTTGGGGGGGCTGATGATTTTCACACAGTGAGGGGTGGGCCTTTTTCCCCGGGAGGGAAAGGGTGATGATACCCCCACGTCAAAATCCCTAAAGAAAACCCTTTATGCTATTTTATATACATGAAAAAAACTTTGGGGACTCTCGGTTAACCCTATCATGTTAGAACATGTTTAAACTGCCCAAGACTTCAAGGGGGGTCTTTAAATTGGGCAGGGCCCATCCTATCTTTACCTTCAAAACGAAGGGAATCAGGCCTCTCAAATGGGTCATCGACCCCCCCATTATTTAGGAGAAAAATAAAAAAACACCCAACCTGCAAAACTGCCCTTCTTATGGGAAAACCTGTGAGGTTTGGGGGGGGGACAGAAACCCCCAAAAAGGAAGCACCCCCTTTCCCTTTTCCAAAATAGGGGTTTAAAAACAATGTACACCAAGAAAACGTATGTTTTTGCACCAAAAACATTTCGAAAAAAAGTATTCAAACCGGGGGGCCATGGCAGGGGTGCCCGGGAAACATGTTTTTTATAAAATTACACACCCCAAAAACCGCCCCCAGCGGCACATTTTGCAAAAAGGGCAATACCCCTAGTCGAAATCCCCCAAAAAAGCTTTTTATCTAATTTTTTTTTTTGAAAAAAAATTTTTGCTTCGGTTACATATCATGATCAGAACATGTTTAAGCTGCCCCCGATTCAAGTGGGTTTAAATCGGGCAGTTTCCCATCCTATCTTTACCTTTTAAACGAAACCAAACAGGCCCCTCCTTTGGGGCACCGACCCCCATTTTTCAAAAGAGAAAAAATAAAAAACACCAACCTGCAAAGCTGCCCTTTTTATGACAGCCTGTGAGAGTGGGGGGGGCAGAAAAACCCAAAAAGGAAGCAAACCCCCTTTTCCCTTTTCCTTTTGGGTTAAAAAACAATGTACACCAAGTATAAAAGTTTTGTTTCTTTCACCCCCAAAAAAATTTTGCAGGTGGTGTTTTTTAAATTTTTTTTCCCCGAAAATGGGGTCGGTTTGGGCCCGTGGGGAGGCCTGATTGGGTGATTGAGAGGTAAAGATAGGATAGGGGACTTTCCCGTTTGAGCCACGTTGAAATCGTGGGCAGTTAAACCCTGTTTCCCGATCATGATTGTGAAACCGGGGTCTCAAAATTTTTTCATGAGGGTGATTTATGTCACAAAGTGAGGAGGTGGGCTTATCTGGGGAGGGCTGATGATGTTACACAGTGAGGAGGGAACTTATCAGGGGAGGTACGGGTGGATGTCACACCGTGAGGAAAGGGGGGCTTATTGGGGAGGGCTGTGTGTCCACAAGTTTTGGGGGGGTGGGCTTTTCTCGGGGGGGGATGATGATGTCACCCCAGTGAGGAGGTTGGGGTTATTGGGGAGGAGGGGATGATGTTTACCAAAGGGGAGGAGGTTTGGGGTTTTTTGGGGGGGCTGTATGTTACCAGTGAGGAGGGAAATTATTGGGGAGCTGTTTAAGTCACACGTGAGGAGTTGGCTTTTCTGGGGAGGGCTGATGATGTCCCACAGTGAGGAGGTGGGCTTATTGTGGAGGATAATTTATGTCACACAGTGGGAAAGTGGGGGTTATCGGGGGAGGGCTGATAAAGTCACAAAAGGGGAGGAGGTGGGTTATCTGGGAGGACTGTGAATTCCAAAACAGTGAGGAGGGGGGCTTTTTGGGGGGGACTGATGATGTCACACAGTGGGGGAGGGGGGGGTTATCTGGGGAGGGCTGGTGATGTCTAATTTAGGAAAATGCGCTTTTCCTGGGGGGAATTTAAAGAGTCACACCCGTGTGGAGGTTGGGGTTTCTGGGGAGGAGGGGTGATGATGCCACAAAGTGAGGGGTGGGGGGTTATTGGGGGGAAATGTGATGTCACACAGTGAGAGGATGGGTTTTTCTGGGGGAGGGCTTTATGATTTTCACCCCAGTGAGGAGGTGGCTTATCTGGGGAGGACTGAAGATGGGCCACAGTGAGGAGGTGGTTTATTGGGGAGGAGCTGATTTATGGGCACACGTGAGGGGTGGGCTTATCTGTGGAGGATGATTTTATTTTAACGTGGGGGGAGGTGGGCTTATCTGGGGAGGGGTGAAAGAGTCAACACGTTTTAGGAAGGGTTTGGGCCTTTATTTTTGGGGAGGAATTTATGAGTACACAGTGAGGAAAGGGGGGTTTTTTTTGGGAGGGGCTGAGATGTCCCCCAGTGGGGGGGTGGGTTATTTGTTTTAAGACTGTTTTGGGTTAAAAACCCGTGGGAGGGGGCTTTTCTTGGAGGACTGATGAAAGGGGCACACAATGAGGAGGGTGGTTTTTTCTGGGGAGGAGGGAAAAAGATGGGTTTCAAAAGTGATGAGGTGGGTTTGTAGAGAGGTTTATTTTTAAGTCAACCTTTAGGGGATGGTTTTTTGAGGGGGAAAAGGGTGATTTTCACATAAAGGGGACCCGGATTCAGGGGAGGTGATGATGTTTTTAAAAGTAAGGGGGGAAGGGCTTGTCAGGGGAGGCTTTTGGTTTTATGTTTAAAAACGGGGCAGGGGGTCTCAGGGCAAAGGTTTTGGGGATGGTTTTATTTTCAGGGGGGGCAGGGTAACCCATGAGGAGGGTGGGGATGTCAAAAATAGGGGGGGGAGGGGTATCAGGGGGGTGGTGATGTCACATAGAGGGGACAGGACTATCCCGGGGGGGTGGTGATGTCACATAGAAGGGGGCAGGGCTATCAGGGGGGGGGCTGGTTTATGGGCAAAATAAGGGGGGGGCAGAAACTTTCAGGAAGGGTGGGGATGTCACATAGAGGGGGCAGGGCTCTCACGGGAGGCTGGTGATGTCATATAGACAGGGCAGGGCTGTCAGGGGAGGCTCGTGATGTCACAGAGGGGGCAGGGCTATCAGAGGAGGCTGGTGATGTCACAGAGGGGGCAGGGCTTTTTAGGGGAGGCTGGTGATGTCAAAAGAGGGGGGGGGGCTATCAGGGGGTGGTGATGTCACATAGAGGGGGCAGGGCTATCAGGGGAGGCTAGTGATGTAATGTAGAGGGG
The DNA here is from genome assembly GCA_025379985.1 of Phyllomedusa bahiana. Lineage (NCBI taxonomy): Eukaryota > Metazoa > Chordata > Amphibia > Anura > Hylidae > Phyllomedusa > Phyllomedusa bahiana. The sequence continues at coordinate 3,326 of JAODAL010024110.1, read as the reverse complement.
GCAGGCTTCAGAGGAGGCTGGGGGTGTCATTTTAGAGGGGGGGCTATTCAGGGGAGGATGGTGATGTCATATAGAGGGGGACAGGACTATCAGGAGAGGCTGGTGATGTCACATAGAGGGGGGGGGGACTATCGGGGGGGTGGTGAAGTCACATGGGGGGGGGCAGGCTATCAGAGCCAGGGGCTATCAGGGGGGGGCGGGGGAGTTATAAAAGGGGGGCAGGACTATCAGGGGGCTGGTGATGACTAGAGGGGGGGTGGGATATCAGGGGGGGGCTGGTGGGTGTAAAAAAGGGGGGAAGGACTATCAGAGAAGGCTGATGATGTCATATACAGGGGGCCCCGGGTATCAAGGGGGTGGGGGATGTCCTTTTTAGGGGGGGCAGGGCTATCAGGAGAGGCTGGTGATGTCAATAGAGGGGGCAGGGCTATCAGGGGAGGTTAGTGGGTGGTTTTTTTAGAGGGGGGAAAGGGCTATCGGGGAGGAGGGGGTTTTCCCCATAGAGGGGGGCAGGGCTTTCAGGGGGGGGTTTTGATGCATATAGGGGGGGGGCAGGGGCTATCCGGGGAGGTGGATGTCATCAGGGGGCAGGGGCTATCAGGGGGGGCTTGTTGGCAAAATTTGAGGGGGCGGATATCAGGGGAGGCTGGTGATGTCATACAGGGGGCAGGACTATCAGAGGAGGCTGGTGATTTTTCATTTAGAGGGGGAGGGCTATCAGGGGAGGTGGGGTGTCACATAGAAAAGGGGGGAGGGCAAACAGGGGGGTGGGGGATGCATAAAAGGGGGAAGGGCTTTTCAGGGGGGTGGTGTGTCACATTTGAGGGGGGAGGACATCAGGGAGGTGGTGATGTCTTTTTTAAAGGGGGGGGCTATCGGGGAGGCTGGGGATGTCATATAGAGGGGGCAGGACTATCAGAGGAGGCTGGTGATGTCATATAGAGGGGGCCCCCGGGTTTCAGGGGGGTGGTGATGGGCATATAGAGGGGGCAGGGGTATCAGGGGGGTTTTCTGAAGTAATAGAGGGGGGGGCTATTTAGGGGGGGTGGTGGGTCATATAGAGGGGGCAGGGGTTAAAAGGGAAAGGTTTGGGGTTTTCTTTTAGAGGGGGGGAGGGCTAAACAGAGGGGCCTGGGTTTGTTATTTGAGGGGGCGCCAAAGGGCTATCAGGGGGAGGTGGTGATGTCATATAGAGGGGAAGGTATCAGGGGGGCTGGGGATGTATATAGAGCGGATTTGGGTTCCAGGGGAGGCTTGGGGATGTCAATGGGAGGAAGGGCTATCAAGGGAGGCTGGTGATGTCATATAGAGGGGGCAGGGCTTCAGGGAGGTGGTGATGTCATGTAGAGGGGGGAGGGGCTTTGAGAGGGGCTGCTAATGTCATTTTTGGGGGGGCAGGGTTCTCAGGGGGGTGGTGATGGGAAAATGAGGGGCAGGGGTTTTAGGGGAGGTTTGGGGATATTTTATAGGGGGGGCAGGGCTATCGGGGAGGGTGGTGGATGTCATTTTGAGGGGGGGGGGCTTTTTAGGGGAGGCTGGTGATGTCACATAGAGGGGGCAGGGCTATCAGGGGAGGTTACTGATGTCACATAGAGGGGGCAGGAAATAATTTAGGGAAGGTGGGAAGTCTTAAGGGGCAGGACTATCAGAGGAGGCTGGTGATGTCACATAAAAGGGGGGCGGCCAAACGGGGGGGGGGTGGTGATGTAATTTCGGGGGCAGGACTTCGGGAGGTTTGGGGATTTTTCATATAGGGGGGGAAGGGCTATCAGGAGGGGGGATGGTGAAATTTTACATAGGGGGGGGGGGGGAAAAAAAAGGGGGGGGTCTATAGGGGAGGTTTTGGGGATGTAAAATAGAGGGGGAAAGGGCTATCAGGGGAAAGGTGGGGGGGGTGTCACATAGAGGGGGCAGGGCTATCAGGGGAGGCTGGTGATGTCATATAGAGGGGGCAGGGTTCTCAGGGGAGGGTGGTGATGTCTTTTTGGGGGGGCAGGGCTTTTCAGGGGAGGTTACTGAGTCAATAGGGGGGCCGGGCTATAAGGGGGGGCCCGGTTTATGTCAAAATAAAAGGGGGGGGGGTTTTCATAGGGGGTTTGGTTTATGTCCATAGGGGGGGCCCGGGTATCAGAGGAGGGGTGGGATGTTTATATAGGGGGGAAAAGGGGTATCGGGGGGGCTGGGGGGATGTCTATAAAGGGGGCGGGGGTTTTCAGGGGAGGGTGGTGATGTCACATAGAGGAGGAAAAGGGGTATCAAGGGGGTGGTGATGTATTTTAAAAGGGGGAGGGGTATCAGGGGAGGTGGTGATGTCATGGGGGGGCGGATTTGGAGGAGGTGGGTGCAATAGAGGGGGGGGGTTTCTCAGGGGAGGGTGATGCCCAAAAGAGGGGGCAGGGCTATCAGGGGGGGGCTGGTGAGTATATAGGGGGGGCAGGCATCGGGGGGCTGTGTGTTTTATAGAGGGGGCAGGACTATCAGGAGAGGCTGGTGATGTCATCTAGAGGGGGGCAGGGTTCCCAGGGGAGGCTGGTGATGTCATATAGAGGGGGGGGACTACAAGGGGCGTTATGTATATGGGGGGAGGGTTCGGGGGAGGCTGGTGATGTCATATAGAGGGGGCAGGACTATCAGAGGAGGCTGGTGATGTCATATAGAGGGGGCAGGGTTCTCAGAGGAGGCTGGTGATGTCATATAGAGGGGGCAGGGTTCTCAGGGGAGGCTGGTGATGTCACATAGAGGGGGCAGGGCTATCAGGGGAGGCTGGTGATGTCATATAGAGGGGGCAGGGCTATCAGGGGAGGCTGGTGATGTCACATAGAGGGGGCAGGGCTATCAGGGGAGGCTGGTGATGTCATATAGAGGGGGCAGGACTATCAGAGGAGGCTGGTGATGTCATATAGAGGGGGCAGGGTTCTCAGGGGAGGCTGGTGATGTCATATAGAGGGGGCAGGGTTCTCAGGGGAGGCTGGTGATGTCACATAGAGGGGGCAGGGTTCTCAGGGGAGGCTGGTGATGTCACCTGTAGGGCAAATAATTACGATATCTCTTCACCCATGACACTGAGTTCTGAGCTGAAGTCATTGTAAGTTGAAATCATTGTTGGCCCCTGAGCCGCCTTCTGCGGCTCCGCAATTGATTGTCCCTTAAAAGCAATTTGACCCGGCGCTGTCCTTTAAACCGTCCCCTTTTCCAGTGCGCTGGAAGAGTCGTGGGGTAGGAGTGCGCTGTGTGTTACCGTCCCCCATGTCCGGTCGCGCTCGGAAGATCAGTGTGGAAAGGAGTGCTGTGGTTACCGTCCCCAATGTCCGGGCGCTGCTTCGGGG